>JAIGNY010003879.1:0-12383 GCA_020152595.1 Chiridota heheva
TTCCATATTGATTTATTTTAGTGATGGTTCGCATCCCAGCGTGATTTTTAACTACCCCCTCCCCTCCCCTCCTCCTCCTTCCCTCTCATATGCACACTTTGGTAGTTAAACCCGCCCATAAAACCTAATATCAGATTTTTGTAAGGTTATTTCCGACGATGATGTATACACAAAGACAAAGAATGTCCGTTATTTAAGATTTTGTTGTTGTTCCTCAACCGAAAGATAAAATGTCCCCAATGGGTGGGACTGAGTACCCCTGACGTTGGGATAGGGATGCTATAGCTCTCTAGATCAGCCTACTGACATCACACTTGATTACACACTAGTTTCTTGCTACTGAAAGGAAATAATTTTTCATTCCGTTTTCATTTTCAATTTGACAAACAATCTATTTGGGGTTGCAATCTAAGACATTATTTGTACAATTATATAACGCGTTCAAAACAAACGGATTCCCTTTGTCTTCGCGCCTTGTTTACTCACAGATCAACTGTTGCTAAATCCAAATCGTTTCGGTACAGAAATCTCAAGATTTTCACAAGCGTTTCAGTCCAAATATACCCAAAACTAACCTAACCTAACCTGATAATCAACAATTAATAATAAGTTATTATTTGTACATTTTTATGTCCCAACCTAACTGGGCTGAAACACTTCTGGAACGAAACGCCTAGGAAATAACAACAGTCCACAGGTCAGAGATCTTAGATATATTTAAAGGAATAGGCCTATTCCCGTGTAATAGGCCTATTCCCGTGTGATAGGCCTATTCCCGTGTGATAGGCCCATTCCCGTGTGATAGGCCCATTCCCGTGTGATAGGCCCATTCCCGTGTGATAGGCCCATTCCCGTGTAATAAGCCCATTCCTGCGTGATAGGTATATTCCCGTGTGATAGGCCCATTCCCGTGTGATAGGTCCATTCCCGTGTGATAGGCCCATTCCCGTGTGATAGGCCCATTCCGTGTGATAGGCCCATTCCTGTGTGTGATAGGCCTATTTCCGTGTGATACGCCCATTCCCGTGTGATAGGCCCATTCCCGCGTGATAGGCCCATTTCCGTGTGATAGGCCCATTCCCGTGTGATAGGCCCATTCCCGTGTGATAGGCCCATTCCCGTGTGATAGGCCCATTTCCGTGTGATACGCCCATTCCCGTGTGATAGGCCCATTCCCGCGTGATAGGCCTATTCCCGTGTGATAGGCCCATTCCCGTGTGAGAGGCCTATTCCCGTGTGATATGCCTATTCCCGTGTAATAGGCCCATTCCCGTGTAATAGGCCCATTCCCGTGTGATAGGCCTATTTCCGTGTGATAGGCCCATTCCCGTGTGATAGGCCCATTCCCGTGTGATAAGCCCATTCCTGTGTGATAGGCCCATTCCCGTGTGATAAGCCCATTCCCGTGTGATAGGCCCATTCCCGTGTAATAAGCCCATGCCTGCGTGATAGGTCTATTCCCGTGTGATAGGCCCATTCCCGTGTGATAAGTCCATTCCCGTGTGATAGGCCCATTTCCGTGTGATAGGCCCATTCCCGTGTGATAGGCCCATTTCCGTGTGATACGCCTATTCCCGTGTGATAGGCCCATTCCCGCGTGATAGGCCCATTCCCGTATGATAGGCCCATTCCCGTGTGATAGGCCTATTCCCGTGTGATATGCCTATTCCCGTGTAATAGGCCCATTCCCGTGTAATAGGCCTATTCCCGTGTGATAGGACTATTCCCGTGTGATAGGCCCATTCCCGTGTGATAGGCCCATTCCCGTGTGATAGGCCCATTCCCGTGTGATAGGCCCATTCCCGTGTAATAAGCCCATTCCTGAGTGATAGGTCTATTCCCGTGTGATAGGTCTATTCCCGTGTGATAGGCCCATTCCCGTGTGATAGGCCCATTCCCGTGTGATAGGCCCATTCCCGTGTGATAGGCCCATTCCCGTGTAATAGGCCCATTCCCATGTGATAGGCCTATTGCCATGTGATAGGCCCATTCCCGTGTGATAGGCCTATTCCCATGTGATAGGCCTATTCTCGTGTGATAGGCCTATTCCCATGTGATAGGCCTATTCCCGTGTGATAGGCCCATTCCCGTGTGATAGGCCTATTTCCGTGTAATTTCATGTGCAATTGTATTATAGAGGGCTATTCATTTCCACTGGCGCGCTACAGTGCAAACTATGCAGATTTGTAAAGAAAGGTAACAAGGTTTGGTACTGTACAAGGCTGACTATATAACTCTTTATTCATTCAGATAATTTAACAATAAAACGAAACCATAGAGGCTTGGGGTGGGAGCTACATGGAATATTACACTTTAATAACAAAACAGCAAACATAAATTACATTCGAAACTTTAAAACTAAAAATCTCAAAATCACAAACAGGTGCAACTCTAACAGAATTAGAGTACCAGGTGATCATTACTGCATTAAAAACAAGTGAAAACATTAACAAAGGGAGAAAATGAGAAATTGGCTGGTCAGTGAAGGATAGGTCAACCACAAGTATGTTTCTTTGAATATTGAGTAAGTACATTGTAAGAGGCATCATTATGATCCATATAAGGTATAAAATAGGCGAATGAGGAGATAATTTGCATAAATGAATAAGTATATTACTAGGAGGAGTAATCACTGAATAATAATGCTGCTAGAATATAAGCTGGTAAATAACTGTGTGGTTAAAAGGACAAAAAGGGAAAAGATAAAGATGGGTCGAGGGCCTGAAAAATATCTCTTACAATTCTTCAATGCTTATGACTGTATTGGTCTAAAATAGTGGGCACGTAATCCCTGTGTATATGCAAATAAGTCGGTGAAATTATATCAAACTTCAACTTAAATTTTATTTGAAGTTTCGTTTAATTGTTAAATTCTACCTCCTCATTTGCATAATTACTCGGAAATCATCCGTGAGATTTTAAAGCGACCAATTGCAGTTATACAATAAGAAGTTAAAACGAGGTACCCAAACAAACATACACTATGTGCTATGTTTGATTTGGTTTATATTGCATCCTACAAAAACTTTCACCAAGCTAATGAGGTACCTATTACATACGTTTGGAATTTTCCAAACTTGTTAAGTATTCTGATATTGCCTCAGTCTTAAGCAAAATTGGTGAAGTAACTGTTTCACAGACACTAAATTCCCTGTGTGGTATCTACTGATCTATATACTGTTAATCAGATATATGACTACGACAGAAATATCCTCGATTGAGAGCATTGGCCCTTTATGTACAGAGCTGAACTCGCAGCCGATCTGCTACAATAGGCTACCTGTCGTATTACCTTTATTCTATTATATTCAGAATATTATAATTTCAACAATGCTTTTCAAGAGCTTTTCGAAATTGAAATTAAAATACACATAACTTAGACATGTTACATAATGTTAATATGTAAGACATTCCTGCAACTACTGCCATGTCTGGTCCAAATAACAACTCTCTGTCAAAACAAAGATGCTTCCAGACTTAGAAATAGCATAAAATGTAAATACAGGTGTTGTACCTTTGTTGAAAGAGATGTTTTTGACTAAATGAATAACTCCCTTCAGAGAGATGGCATTTTCCTGTTTTGTTTGTGTTGAATATTCTCTTGAATATAAAATGGAAATGACTCTTGTGATCTACATCAAATTGTATCCAATAAGTTAAGTATTTCGAACATCTGTGCAGAAATTGCAGATATAGAAATCTTTAGCTCCTCAAAGACAACCCCGCATATGGGGTCATATATTAATGTGATTATAACATAACATTCGTATCTAATGTATATCATTAAACCACGGTGTTTCGTGCCTTGTAGCTCAAACACACGGCTCGTAAATTTGAATTCGATACAATAATCAAAACATGTTTCACATATCTTGATATGATTTAACCTGTCACCCATTGTAGAGCAAACCCATCGTTACAGGTGTAATACCATGTGTAGGAGTTCCTTGTACATGTTGTATAATTTACTGCTTTAATGCAGAAGATACCGGCGGAACTTGCTAACTTCGGCTGTGGCACGAGGGCATGCCCATGGTACACAACATGATAATACGTTAAAATTGTTATGAAAATTTAGGAACATTTTATGGATTGTATGGCAAAATAGCCTAAAGAATTATTGGAGTATCAAACTCCTGATAAGAATTGGTCAAATAATTTGATCATGCATATGGCGGCAGTCATTAAACAATGGATTGCGAAAAAGGGGAGAATCACAAACTTCTCCTCGCTCTTGTTATTTTGTCTAAACATTTCCAAAATGAAATTAAATTGGGAAAGTAATTAAGAACTCCATGAAATATAAAACAACATCTCGGCTTGCATTATGCCTTTGGTTCTGACATTCATCTGTTCATTACCAACATTGCACAACCTGTTCATCAAAAATTCGCGTAAATAATGTTTCCAATAATCTTGTTCAGTTGTTGGAGACCAATGAATGAATAAACTTTCCTTTCCAGCATAGACTCGTGGTGTGAACATACATTTTCTTGATAATATTATCCGTTTTCGAATTAAGCATCAATGGCTTGCATGACTGTATAAAGTATTTATGCAAAATAATGTTTGCCAGAGACTTGAAATGACTGAGTGACCATTCTACCCAGCACCGCCTCGGTGTATTCATGTTTATTATTGCAACTATCAGAGCAACTGCGTATGCAAGTTTCTTTATTATTGTTAATGAATGATATAATATAGTATATCAACGGTACATCTGTACATATTTCTGTCTATAGCCCATCAAAAAAGAGGCAATTATTAAACCAGTCTTGTCCTTAAAGCTTATTGGTATCTTTAACCTGTTAATAATAACAGCTTGGAAATAGTTATCTAGACTTATCCATATTCATTTTCCCGGTTTTCAGCAGATTGCCATATGCCCTTTGGCCTGCAAATGTGTCATATAAAAGAGACACAACTTTCTGCAGTTTCGGGACTTGCTTGCATGCATCATAAAATCTTAAACTTGTTACGTGTACGTCATACGTAACTGGTACCGTCTTAGATATCTTTGCATTAACTGAAAACAAATTTGTTTCTTGAGTTATATACCATTTAGTAAGCTGGTAAGCATGGATTGGAAGAAGGGCATTTTTTCTTCGGAAAAGCTTTGTGCCTTTTTGGCTTGATCAAATTTGAGTTTCGTGTGAAGTGACACCGTGCCATTACAGATCTCATCGAAAACTTTTAGATTGAAGATCATTTTGAATGCCCTTTTTCTAGACGTGACAACAGTTTTTTGTTTTGTTTTTGTTTAATACACTGCACCCTTCATTTAAACTGAACAATTACAGTGTAATTCACCCGCGCTTAGTATGAAATCATTTTCCCAAAATCATGTTCAAGGACGAAAACTATGTTTATTATGAAATTCTTATCCCCTTTTCATGTTCTCTCATAAACCATTTTAAAATTATAATCTTACATTCTTACTATCATTCACCTGAGTTCAAGTTCTTGTGAGTTTTACGGCACAAGAATTTCTGATAATCACTTTTAGAATAACTCTATTATTCGCGCTCGACGGCCGGTGTAAAGGTACATTTTGCCCCCCCCCCTCCCCCTCCCCCAGTTAATTTTGGCCCCGGCCATTAATTCCTATAAAATTTGGCCCCAAGACAATTAAGCCGTAGCCATCCAGTAAATTTGGTCTCCCTCATTGTAAAAACGGTCCGCTAGGAAATTTGGGCCCCGGCCCTTCTTTCCTAGGAAATGCTTAAGGCCCTAGGCCTAAAGTAGGCATAGGCCCTAAGTATAGTTCTCCCATGAGCATTAATGACCCAACTGTTGGGAGCTTCGACTAGGACCTGGGCCCAAGGGATTAACACTAATGTTAGATTATAAATGATCACTACAATTTACAATTCATGTTCTTCAGTTTTGCGTAAAGCACGCTTTTTTGTTTTGTGTATTCCGATGGGTACTGCCCATGCTGATCAAAGAAAATATTATGTTTATTTTTCACTGAAATGCTTACTGGAAGCCACTTTCTGTTCGTGGGCAAATTCTACGAGTACAGCGACGCTGTATTAAGTACATAAATATTACTAACTTAGGTTTTAGCATATCAATTCAGTACACAAAATTAATTGAAGGAATTATACAGACACACCAGTAAATTACCTAGAAAAATCAGTCCGGATGGGACCAAATTCATAAGACATTTAAAAAATAAGGACCGGGGCCCAAATTTACGGGGAAAAGGGGGCAAAATTTACTATCACACCGGCTTTAAACTGTAAATACGACGCTGCAATGTGGGCCAATTACCAACTTAAAAATGTTCCTTTAGGAAAAAATGTCTTTCAACAGGAAAATCTCAAGCACGTCCTCTATGGGATCTGGGGTACTGACACACCTGTGCTCCTGTTATTTACCTATGTCATTCTACAATATTTAGGTAACAGATCTTAAAACTGATTTCTCGCATAAAGAAACTCTTCCATTCTTCTATAAAGAGAGTTCAGCACGTGACTCTAAGTCATCTGGAAGACATTTTGCCGGGAGAGCGTTGTTGCGTTTTACACGTCTTCACACAGCTCAGTCACATCACAAGTACAACACACATACTGCCTGCTAACCTACCTACCAGTTCAGCGAATTTATTGTTTTTGTTCGCGTCGGCGATTTTACTTCATATTTTCCTAACGTTTTTTTATACACCAGTTATACGAAGAGTAACTTTTACGTGAACGCCATTTGATTGTTCGTTATATGCAGACAACGCCTGCATACCTGGCATAAAGTTCACTGCAAATCCTATACCGAAGGTTGAAAGACGTTGCGTCGTACCGTCAGCAGAGACCCACTTTGAACGTCGATCAGGATCAGATGGAAATTGAGAAAATGTCTTTGTATTCCCCAACACACGTCTATTAGTGCAACTAACGGCACAGCAAGATTCCGGCATAATCATCTCACAACAATTATTTTATATAACAACATGCAAGCGTTTGTAAGTCTAAATAAGTGTACAGCAGACTATCGTTCTCGCGCGACAAAATCGCGATGTAAACAAAGTCACGTGACCTCATGACGTCAGCTGAAACACCGTAAGTAGTGAGGTGGGTGCAAGATCACCCCAGGATCGGACCTTGAGGATCACCCCCAGGATCAGCCCCTCGAGGATCACCCCTCTAGGATCACCCCTCTAGGATCACCCCCCAGGATCGGACCTTGAGGATCACCCCCAGGATCGGACCTTGAGGATCACCCCCAGGATCAGCCCCTCGAGGATCACCCCTCTAGGATCAACCCCTCCAAGATCACCCCTTGAAGATCTACCGTCCAGGATCACCCCCAGGATCAGCCCTCGAGGATCACCCCTCTAGGATCACCCCCAGGATCGGACCTTGAGGATCACCCCAGGATCGGACCTTGAGGATCACCCCAGGATCAGCCCCTCGAGGATCACCCTCTAGGATCAACCCTCCAAGATCACCCCTTGAAGATCTACCGTCCAGGATCACCCCTCCAAGATTACCCCTCCAAGATTACCTCTCCAAGATTACCCCTTAAGGATTACCCTCCAAGATTACCCCTCCAAGATCAGCCCTTAAGATCAGCCCTTAAGATTACCCCTTCAGGATCACTCCTTCAGGATCGCTTATACCATCAGGGTTATTCGATAGAAAAAATTAAAATCAAGGAAATTGAAAAGAATAAAAGAACACTGATTTTATGTGGTGGTAATGTATATTCTATGACACACTCAGAAAAATGATAAATACAACAACAATGGAATTCCAAGCAACATTAATCTTTTAAGATACATTTTACAGTCTCCTTTCTTTTGATCATGCATCCAAGCTTTCCAATCACACGATTTTTGCCATATCAGTGGCATCACAGCATGCAAAAGTTCATTAAAGAGTTTTTCATTGGTATCTGCTAGCCGGTGTTGTCGACACAAATCTGCAATAAAGAGTGAAAGGATGATGATTTGGTATGGACTGACATTTTCACTATGCCCCAAAGCTTGTTTTGCTGCAGTCACAACACCAGCGACAGTGTCGTCGTTTGATTCAGCCTTTTTTAACTCAGCCCAAGGTAACAGTTTGTATGAATCCATGTCTAGCACCGTTTTAGCTATATTTCTTACAAATTCTAAGAAGAGACACATCCCATCATCTTCTCGCCAAACAGGTACAGAGCATTGTTCATAAGAAGCTATATCATGGTATCTCCACTGTATCATATCGAACATCATGCCCAAGGTAAGATGTCGGTGTAGTTCTTTTACTGGAATATCTCGTTCAAAGATTCTGTGATAACATGGGCTGCATTCAATTTCCTTCGAAAATGATTGTCCAAAGCAATTGCCATTCGTGCTGTTTGTAGCGCCAAGGACCATTCGGGTGCCATTGTGTTGTTGAACATTTTGACATCCTCCCATGTTGAGTCAGATGAGTCCATTGCTGACGAATGAGATTCAATTCGTCCACAACATTGTCCAGCTTTTCGGGATTCAACATTAGAAACAGGCTTGTTTTTATAAAGAGAGGAATAACTTCTGCGTTGGTCAATGTCTGTATCGCACTGAGAATCATCCATGAGTCTATTGGTTTGCTGACACAGCTATGCTCTTCTTGATTTCCACCCTCAGACTTGCAGCCACTGCAGGATTCTATCAGAAAATGGTTACTTTTTCTAAGACTTGATTGAGAAAAGTCTGTTCCAGCAAGTTTTTGAGTTTTTCGATGAAAGGGTTGATGTTGGCCATGACAGGTCTGGTGGAGAGTGTCTTAATATTTGCATTTGTTTGACGTTTTTATAACAAGATGATATAATGGTAGATGACGTCAGAACTATGATGTAAGAATACGCAAGGGTTAAAAAATAATATATTGGTTAAAGGGTGGGTCGATGAGAACATGAATAGATGACGTCAGAACTATGCCTTAGGGGAAAAACTAAAATAGAGCCTTAACAAATCGACATGTCAGAACATGAATAGATGCCGTGAAAACTATGATGTAAGAATACGCAAGGATTAGAAATAATACATTGGTCAAAGGGTGGGCTGATGAGAACATAAAAGAGGTTGTCAAGACTTTGACGTACGAATACGCCAGGGTTAAAAATAAAATATTACTATATAAAACCACGAATAGATGATGTCAACGCAATGACATAATTATCATCTCTATAAATAGATGTTGAAGAAGATTCTAAGAGATATAAATTCTCGAAGTAGAAAAATCCACAATCATTCTGTTCAAATCTCCAAGACAGTGCAGTTTTGTTTGAATTTTCACGACATTGCAAACCTTTTTTTTTGTAAGTAATTTCACCACCTAATATTAAGATGATTACCATCTATCCACCACGTAGTAAACTAGCAGAGGAGAAAACTGTTACTAGCAGCACCGAGAAACTGGCCAAAAGAGAAGCCGAAAAACTGGCCAAAAGAGAAGCCTGGTTTTGGAAAAATCATCATTTTCTTGAAGGAGGTGTCTTTGCCAATGCTTCTTTTTATGAATGACGTTTATATTCATATACGCAAATTTGATATGGAGAAATGGTATCCTACACCATCAGGCCTTTCACTAAGTGTGTCTCAGTGGGAGGAACTCGTGAAATTGATGCCTGCCATTGATGAAGCAGTCAAAGAAAAACAAGAAACAATATATGATTTAGACGGAAAGGAGTTTCAGATAGATGAATTATGCAGGGTAACCGTGAAAAACTTTGCATCATGGACTTATGTGCATATTCGAAAGTATTTTTGGTGCGAGGGCGTACTGAAACCGACCAAGAAAGGAATCATCTTGAAGGTTGACCCATGGCGTAAGCTGATATCAGGGGTACAGAAAATTAATGCACAGATCACACAGCTATCTGAAATACAATCTGACTGAGATTGTTTGTTTTTTCTTTCTTTAACATTGACTCAAGTTTTATTTCTCTACCTGCAGTGAGGATGGATGCTACTGAATTATACCCAGAATTATCAGATGAGGCATTTAAACTTGGATGGCGAGGTCACTTTAACTTAAAAGAGAACAAACCTTATTTTCTAAACATGAATACCAAGGAAACAACATGGGAGCCACCGTGTATTTTTCAAACTGATTTAAACGTCAGCACGCCTGAAACGACTGTGATAGAACCTGACAAATCGATTGGGAAACCTGTTCAAAGAGAAATAAGTCCTTCTACTGGGAGCCGGTTTCATTTGGGTGGAAAGCGGTATGCTGTGATACGAAGATTCCAGAGGGCTACCTTTATTACCATCAGGAATATCATGGGGACGGTACGAAAAATAAGCTCAAAGCAGGGAAAGGCATCAACTTAAAGAAGGAAGAATGGGAAAAGTTGCATGAACTAGCACCGCAGATTCAGAGGGTTGCTGAAACATTGAACAATAAATATTGAACATTAAAGTATTGTAAAGTACATGACAAGAGTGAAAAAGAATGAAATAATGACATAACAAAGACTATTGTTGGTTTTTTTTTTTTATTCATAGTCTACTTCTAGTATTTTTTCATACACGGCAAATAAAATTAAGATATTATATTATAACAAAATCTATAACAAAATCTATAACATGCTTTATGTAGTCCGGGCCTTAGCTCTTTGCTGCACCATTGAAACATTAAAGAGGGGTTCATCTATACAGGGAAAATGTCTTTCGATAAATCCGTGAACAAGCTGATCATTAGTTTCGGGATCCTTTGTAAACCAAGACGAAATCCTCTCCATTGCTATACCTCGACAGCGATGTAGGAGGAAGAAAATAGTGTATTGTCCGCAAACGGTAGAATAAAACCCTTGAAATTGACGATGATTCTGTCGATAGGAAACACAATATCTATTTAAAAAGGCTTTTATGTCTGGTACAAGAGAGGGTGGCAATCCATAAGAATCAAAATAATCTCCCATCCTATCCTTCGAAATGTAGATTGCTATCCAATGACTTCCAGGAAGGTGGCTTGGGTCCAAATTGACGACAACGGCACACGGCACTTGAGGTTTGAAATGGTGTAAATGGTCCGAGGCAAATACGCCTTGAAAGTCAGATTTTGAAAACGGATCCGTTTTCAGTACATGTGAAATCTGATTAGTATTCATGGTTTAACTGGTGTAATCAAAGATGACATTCCGTGATTTATCAACTTCTATAATGTTGTCTAATTCACCATAGACGAGCACATTGATGGTTGTAGTTAGGGGCTGAGCAAATTGCAGCTCTAGGCGAAGATTTCCCTGCTTGACTAGATTGAAGTGTCCTCCACTAGACAAATCCGGGGTTAAGTTAAAAGCATACAGTGCGTACCCCTTGGGATATTCTTCTCGACTGAGACCATTTCCTTCATCTTTATTCATTTTATCTGTACCAGAAAATAAGGTGTGATAAGCTCTGATGTAGTTTCCTCCTTCATAGTCCGGTTTGAGCGGTTTGTAAGGAATCTGTTCTCCATCCACATAGACGGCCAGGAAGTTTGCCCCAAAGTTGTCAAAATTAAAGGGATTCTGCTGATAAGATCCATTAAATGCTGTGTTGCGAACACAACCGATAATCAGTCTCTTAGGGAGCTGACCCAAGAATATATGATCTTGCACATAGGACATGTTTCCGGCTGGAATAGATAACATCTTTATCACAACTCGTCTGATTGGATACTTGGTACTGGCTTTAGCTAGTGCCTTTTCATGACCCAACGACACAGAGGGGTTTAATTTGACTCTTCTTACAAACAAAGAGGCATCGCTGATGACAACTTTGTAGGCTTCATCAGCATCTCCAGACATTAAACAAAAAGCATCTTTACTCTTGATGAGTTTAAGTTTAAGATTGACTCCATTTAACAAGTATTTTTCTTGAAAGAATATGTCACTATGAATGGGTCCAAGCATATCCACGGTCTTGCCTGCTTTAATGAAAGAGTGTCTCTTCTTCAGACCAGTATTGACAGCATTACCTTCGGCCAATGGGTTAACTTGATCTTGAAAGGCTCGAACGATGCTTTTTCCCGTCTTATCCTTCAAAGACCGGGCACAGGCAAATTTGGAGAAAATGTTAATGCATGTCAGAATGTATCGATGACCTTTGTTATATTTTGAAAATGTGGCCATATCAACCAAGTCTGTTTGCCACTGGCTGTCGATGCCTGAAACAATGACCCTATTTCGTTTAAAACGAGTCCGTCGAGGTTTGTGAAGTGTGTAAGTCTCTCTACCGCTGAGCCATGTTTTGATATCTTCACACTAATGCTCTTCTTGTCCCGTTGTACTGCTCGATAAATGGACTCACGCCGCCATAGGCGGCAGGATGTGATGGGTCGTAGTACAGATCTGTGAGGTATTTGTCCATCAGGTTGTTTTTCTACGAGCACAGAGCTTCCACAACATGCAGAAAAACAGAATATTTT
>JAIGNY010003885.1:0-57500 GCA_020152595.1 Chiridota heheva
GTCTGTAAAGTATGAAAATAAATTCGTGTTGTCTTCATGTGTGACGTTATAATTAAGTTTCGGTACTTCCTGTTTCCTTTCGAGCAAATGATTTTTCAGAAGGAAACAATTATAAAAGTCCCCAATTTATCTTTTTATACACAATTTTCTGTAAAATATATATTTTAATTGTTATTTTGAGAAAAATTGTCTTGCCGAACAATCTTAGTACGAACAAGCAATGGTTGAGAAGCAAATTGTTGCAAATGGTATAGGAGTTCTGGACACGTCATTCAGCATTGACGCGCGGCTTTAATTATGGAACCCGGGGGTAAAGGAAAACATAAAGGTGTCACACTAGCAATCCGATAGTAAACGAGTGCATGCAGTCAAACTAATACCAAACTAGGAATGCACTAAATGCTACCGTGTTAAACATGGCCGGAGTTTTACTACAGGACTATGAGAGGGGGTCACAAACTCAAATTTGTCTACCAAAAGTGGGGTCAACTAACGACGACAAACATCAACGTGCTTGTGTGTGGGGGTGCGGTTGGGGAAAAATAAAGCGCGGGGGGAGGGGGGTACATTATCAATAACATAAAAAGAATTCAGGAAATGAGTCTCATCCAAAGATAAGATTGCATAACCAGTGTTGTAGATCTGTGCAATGAAAAAAGGGAACTCGTGTAGCTAAGTGCCTTTTTGTTTCATGAAGAGAACAGGAGGCCCGTGCCTATTTCCCAGCAGCTTTTTGAGGATGATATAAAACCAGTTTGTAGTTTGAAAATGAAATATTATTTCCAACAGCATTTTCTTTTCATTTACGTTATTTTTGACTGTTTGAAAGAATGGTCGTAACTTTTTAACTATCAGGCCGTAACATCCACCCGAAGGCAGCACAATATTACCGTTGCACTATTTCAATCACCAATTTGTTATTATTGATTAACTTTTAATTCTATAGACCTTCTCAGGGTGTCTGAGGAAAGTCGGGCAAGGGAGGGTGGGGGGAGAAAATTAAGTGAGGGCACGTTTTTGACAGTAATTGAGGGGCAATTTTTATTTACGTGATTTTTGACTGTTTGAAAGAATGGTCGTAATTTCTAACTATCAGGCCGTAACACCCACCCGAAGGCAGCACGGCATTACCATGGCACTATTTCAATAACCAAATTGTTATTATTGATTAACTTGAAATTTGATAGACCTTCTCAGGGGTGTGCCCCTCCCTTGTTCCCGTGGTTCCGACATCGCTGGACCTAATACACAATATTGTTCCTTCACCAATCAAGCCTGCTATGACGCTTTTCAATAGACCACTATACAGCTCTCATACAGGAAACCGCAAATTTTCACGTACACTTCAGCAACTGCACTGTACCCGTAAGGACACCGCATTATCAAACCATTGCCAGCAAATGGGCGTCGCTTTCAATTTATGGGAGAGTCTCGGTGTGCCGGGGCTGGGAGAGGGGTACACAGAGTATCGGGGTTGTTTTGTACATACTGGTAGACCATTTGTTATTGTTCGCCCTCGGACAATTTGAAAAGCAAAACAAGTTTTACAAGTAATTTTCATAGGATTTTAGATTTTCGTATATTTTACTTTCAAGGAGTGCTTTTATCCAATTTGTTGTCACCAAAAATGCAGGATCTGTTTCTCTCATAACATACCGCCCCCCCCTTCCCCCTCCAAACACGGCGGCACCGCTTCTGCTTAAAGGATACTCTGTCTGCCGATGCCATCACCCATTTTTTGCCATTGCCCATCGTTTAACAAGAACTTTTTTCAATTTCATTTTAAACCCGGAATTTGTCATGCCTTAAATATAAGTCAAATGTCTTTGAGCACTGCCGGATAAAGAGTATTCTTTAAGGGGTGAGAGGAGGCCAAAACTGGTGGGTGTGGTGAGGGGGTGTTTGTCTATTCTATATGTATTTTTCCTGTGTATATATATATATATATATATATATATATATATATATATATATATATATATATATATATATATATATATATATATATATATATATATATATATATATATATATATATATATATATATATATATATATATATATATATATATATATATATATATATATATATATATATATATATATATATATATATATATATATATATATATATATATATATATATATATATATATATATATATATATATATATATATATATATATATATATATATATATATATATATATATATATATATATATATATATATATATATATATATATATATATATATATATATATATATATATATATATATATATATATATATATATATATATATATATATATATATATATATATATATATATATATATATATATATATATATATATATATATATATATTTATATATATATATTATATATATATATATATATATATATATATATATATATATATATATATATATATATATATATATATATATATATATATATATATATATATATATATATATATATATATATATATATATATATATATATATATATATATATATATATATATATATATATATATATATATATATATATATATATATATATATATATATATATATATATATATATATATACATATATATATATATATATATATATATATATATATATATATATATATATATATATATATATATATATATATATACATATATATATATATGTATATATATAAATATATATATATATATATATATATATATATATATATATATATATATATATATATATATATATATATATATATATATATATATATATATATATATATATATATATATATATATATATATATATATATATATATATATATATATATATATATATATATATATATATATATATATATATATATATATATATATATATATATATATATATATATATATATATATATTATATATATATATTATTATCTTATGTTTTCATTATCTTATCTTCCTTTATTTGTTTCTTTGTTACAAAAATTTATTAGGGCGTTTGCTTTGTCTGCTTTGTAAGAGCATTCAGACCTCCTCTACCAATCATCTTTTTTATCTAAACGTAAAGCTTTGTCTGTTTGTTGTTAAATTATCATAATAAGTGTGGAAATTAATCAATCAAATCAAATCAACTGCTCATGAAATAATTTGGCATTGCACAATTAGCTTAAGCGTTCAAGACAATACTACACCATTTGTATAAGTACCACTTTTTATTGGTCAGGTAGGGACCTCAAACATTTTGTGAGCCTTTTTTGTGAATGAATTCGGGCACTATTTTGTGTTAAATCTATAATTAAAGGATTAGTTCAGTGGTCAAGCATGTCCATCTTATATGAAAGAGGACTTTAAAAGAAACTAAATGGTGAAGAAAGCATTGCAAAATCATAATTCCCTAAGGAGATATTGAAGGATTAGTTCAGTAGTCAAGCATGTCCATTTTATATGAAAGAGGACTTCAAAAGAAACAAAATGGTGAACAAAACATTCCAAAATATTATTCCATTAACTGGTTTTAGGAGATATTAAAGTACTTTGAAGTTTAGTATCATTTCTGTAGAAACGACTGAAATCAGACTAGTTCTGATGTCATAGCCTCAGATTCCTCAAAGTCTTTTAACTAATCCTTTTATTTATAAGTGCCAAAAAAGGTTATTCATAAACAGTTGTTTAGTGCTTAGTCCGAGTGCAAATAGATGTGTTAATCTTGTGGTAGTGCGATGAGGTCATAGTAAATGATAGTGCTAAAGTATAAGACAAGTAGAAAGACATGTAGAGAAAGGTAAAGGAGTAGTATATGGGCCAGCTAGTGACCCCAGAGAGAAGTTTAAGGGGTCCTGCTGGTCTAGCGATTTGAAAAGAGGGTAGGGGAGAGTTGAAGACAAAATAGTACCATCAGAGGTAAGTTTCCTTGTGTGGTGATCTAGCTGTGGATATGTTTGCAGAATGTGATAGCATGTGAGAGAATCATGGCAAAAAGGCAGATAGGTTGTGGAGTGCCTTTAAGAAGGTAGGAATGGGTAAAGTAAGCATAGGCATAGGAACAGGGGGCATGTACCCCCAATGTTGCAGAGACCTACATGGTGCCCCCTTAATTTGTTACCATTGAACCAGTATTGTATCATATCTTTGTGCGCCCCCCCCCCTCCCTCCAATGAAGAACATGTTCTTACGCCTATGAAGGTAAGTGTGGCCTATCTTTAGTTGAGTGATGGTCAGGCTTGTAGTACTCGAGTCCGTACGTACTCGAGTACATTTCTGTGTATACTCATGCTCGTGCTCAAACTCATGACTGTTGGAATCGTACTCATAGCCTTCAAACTTATACTCGTACACATGGTTTTTTGTATACTCGAGTACGAGTATATGTTAATTTTATAAGTTATATTGATGAAGATGTACTCCTGACTGCCTGAAGATAGATAGACCTGCATTTTTGTAGTAATTTAAAGATAACCATTGCAAGCAAATTCATCCCATGTCTCTAATAAAGTTGTAATTATTACCTACAATACACATTTTCCATTGGAAAAAAGGTCCTACTTGTTATAACGATATGTTATCATTGATTAAATGTAGGAAAACTATATTAAAACTATATCAAATGAATTAGCTTCATAATAAGTTTAAACAAATAACTAACTTGTTATCTAAGTCATTTATTTGATGTATTCAAGCATCATCAGTTTTGTTTGAACTTTTATACCAAACAAATTAATTCATAACAAAGTATTATTTATAGCTAATTATAAATAGCTATCCAAGTGATGCTATCCATCCAGAGACATAGCCTTCTTTAACATACTATCTGGGGAATATGCCTCGTCCCCCATTCCTTTTAATTGCTCCACAAGTGGTGAGTTTAAGTTGACCCCAGAAAGTTATCCCTATGAAATAGAAATATTAAGATTATCAATAATGCAATGATAAAGGTCGTCAATTCAATAGTCAACACTGAGTAACAGACTCGCAAAATCTCCTTTAATTTTCTGAAAATTTCTTCATTTTCAGGAATTTTCCTTCATTTTGAGGAAATTTCCTTTAAATTTCCTTCAATTTTGCGAAAATAGCTTTATATCACAGCAAATTTCCTTCATTTTCTGGAAATTTCCTGCAATTTTTGGGAAGTTTATTTCAATTATCGGGGACTTTTCTTCATTTTCAGGAAATTTCCTTCAAAGAAAATTTCCTTCAAATTTCTTTAATTTTTGTGAAATTTTCTATAGAAATTTCCTGCATTTTATGCAAAAAAAAAATTAATTTTCGGGGAACTTCCTTCCTTTTTCGTGAAATTTGCTATCATTTTTGGGAAATTATGCTCAATCAGCAAAACGGAAACAACTTACAGGAAAGCTTCAACCAAGAAAACAACAATAAAACTTAGTCAATTAATTAATTGTTGATTCGTTTGATCTGAATACACAATACTGGAACTTCTCAGCATATTTTGCAAATATACACAAACAAATGTATATATTAGAAAATCAGGCTTTAATCACTGTGTTTCATTTACAACTGTATCATAATGCTAATGTTATGTAGTGTCGATACTGATTTTCTCAAATTCAGCCTGTGCAGTAGTATTTTCACTATTCTTTTGCTATAAGTACAATTATATTTGCTTATACTGCTAAAATACCATTTCACCAGGGATTTATTACCCCAAATAATAAATCCCTGATTTCATAAACTTTCTTCCTGCAGCTTGTTGATCTTTGTAGGCAGGGGTCGAAATTCCCGCCGTTCCGCTGTTCCGAGAACAATGTTTTTTTAAGCAGGAACAGTGAATTTTCAAATATCACTGTTCTGTGGAAGTGTTTTTTCTCAAACATATGGCATCAACATCTTAAAATATACTGTTTTCTGTTTATAAAACATGTTCTAAGGGTAAAGTCCCTCTTAACAATTTTTTTTGTTTTTTTTTAAAGCATGCAAAACCCTTTTTTCGCAATTGACGGCGCAATTGATAGTGTTGTGCAGGATCCCGATAGTCCTGATATCCCAATTATTCTAACAGAATACAAGTAAATTGCAGTATTTGGCAAGGGACACAAATTATTTATCACTTGGTTATTCAGAACTAATTTTGAACCCACGATGTATAAACCCGTATCCACTAGTTCTAACACTAGGTCCTAGGCCCAAGTTCAATGATTCGTTCATCATGAAATACTTTTCAGAATAAAATACATCCAGTCAATAATAATTGGAACAAATGGAGTTCCATCTTCATTTTGTTACAGCAAAATTGCCTAGAAAATGGCTAAAAGGGCTGTGTAAAACCGCAAGTATAAGTTTTAAAATTTATGCGATCGATTAAACCAAGCTCTTTAATTAAACATGGCTACTGTTGCAAGATCTGAACATGTGCACATGAATGGTCAAGGCCTTAATAATGCAACATTAGTACACTGTGCAGTGGGACCTATCATTAGGGTGAGAGCAGTGTGTTAGCCTTGTACGGTACAAAAACGGGGTGACTGAAATAAGTTTCATTGAGAAAAACTTTTTTAGTGACGGGTTGCCAGATTGCAAAATAATGGACTGACTTGCGCAGAACATAATTTGCATAGACCCACGTCTGCAGCGCTAGTGCAGGTGAGGAATCTCAATTTCTTTCAATGTATTTGGATTACTGGTTTTATCCTCACGTGATAGGAACTTCAGAATTGTTCAGTATGAATAAGATACGTGCAAGATGGGATTTCAGTGGTTTGTTTTTTGAACTTTGTGCGTGAACCCAATTGTTTTTGTTTTTTTGACAAAATATGATTTCTTACCACGTGGTCTAATCAATTGACCGTGTCACTGGTATAACGTCGATAATCGGCCGGAAGTGGTTAGAATTACCTATTGATCCACACATTATAATTTATACAAAACAGCTCATAACTTTTGTTGGAAGCATTTTTTGTTGTTCAAACATCCGACAGATGCAAGGTTGGCGCCCTTATTTTCACATTCTTAACAAATGCTAATATATTTATTTTTTTAATTATTAAATTTGTTTACTATTTGAATTATTTTTTGGGAACTCTGGTAACTTATTATTACCCTTACTATATTCTGTTTTTAATTACTACTTTCCAGTTTAGCCACAAAATCCCCAGCACAAAATATAATAGAATACATAAAGACATTGAGGAATCTGAGGCTGTGCAGTGTCGCAACTAGCCTGATTTTAATTTTTAAGGAGAAAATTTTCCTAAAAAATTTTTTGAACGCGCTTTCTACACCATTTTGTTTCTTTTGATGCCATCTTGCATATACAATAGACTTGCTTCAAACCTGAACCAATCCTTGAAACAAATTTCGCCCCATATAGATTTGACATATTTTAATGCAATTCCTGCTATCAAAATCACGAAAGACGTAGGGCTTCCATGAAGGGGGTTTCGCCCCTGGTCCCTACCAAGGCTTCGCCCTTTACGCAATTTCCTTTGATACAATTTTAAGCATTTTCTTGCTACCAAACTGCCAAAAGCGCAAGGCTTCCGACGCACTGGATTTTACACAAGTTTAAACAATTTGTTGTTATCAAAATTACAAGAAACTCATAACTTTTGCGCGGAGGCTTCGGCACTAGAGTCCCAAACTGCCAAACAGGGCTTTAATATTAACATTAAGCAATTTTCAGCTCTTAAAATGACAAGAAATGCAGGAATTCCACGGGCTTCGTCACTAAATTTGACACACTTTTAACCAATTGTCTGATCCCAAAATACGAAAAACGCAAGGCTTAGACCTTGGATCTGATACAATATTAAGCAATATTCTGCCATCTAAAATCACGTGCCATCTAAACGGTGCCATCTAAACGGTGCTATCTAAACGGTAGCATCTAAACGGTGCTATCTAAAGGGTGCCATCTAAAGGGTGCCATCTAAACAGTGCCATCTAAACGGTGCCATCTAAACGGTGCCATCTAAACGGTGCCATCTAAACGGTGCCATCTAAACGGTACCATCTAAACCGTGCCATCTAAACGGTACCATCTAAACGGTGCCATCTAAACGGTGCTATCTAAACGGTACCATCTAAACGGTGCTATCCAAACGCAGCCATCTAAAGGGTGCCATCTAAAGAATGCCATCTAAACAGTGCCATCTAAACGGTGCCATCTAAACGGTGTCATCTAAACGGTGCCATCTAAACGGTACCATCTAAACCGAGCCATCTAAACGGTGCCATCTAAACGGTGCCATCTAAACGGTGCTATCTAAACGGTGCCATCTAAACGGTGCCATCTAAAGGGTGTCATTTAAAGGGTGCCATCTAAACTGTGCCATCTAAACGGTACCATCTAAACTGTGCCATCTAAACGGTGCTATCCAAACGGTGCCATCTAAACGGTGCCATCTAAAGGGTGCCATCTAAACGGTGCCATCTAAACAGTGCCATCTAAACGGTGTTATCTTAACGGTGCCATCTAAAGGGTGCCATCTAAAGGGTGCCATCTAAACGGTGCCATCTAAACGGTACCATCTAAACAATGCCATCTAAACAGTGCCATCTAAACGGTGCCATCTAAACGGCGCCATCCAAATGGTGCCATCAAAACTGTGCCATCTAAACAGTGCCATCTAAATGGTGCCATCTAAACGGTGCCATCAAATGGGTGCCATCTAAACGGTGCCATCTAATGGGTGCCATCTAAACGGTGCCATCAAATGGGTGCCATCTAAACGGTGCCATCTAAACGGTACCATTTAAACAATGCCATCTTAACAGTGCCATCTAAACGGTGCCATCTAAACGGTGCCATCCTAACGGTGCCATCAAAACGGTATCATCTAAACGGTGCCATCTAAACAGTGCCATCTAAACGGTGCCATCTAAACGGTGCCATTTAAACGGTGCCATCTAAACGGTGCCATCTAAACGGTGCCATCAAATGGGTGCCATCTAAACGGTGTCATCTAAACGGTGCCATTTAAACTGTGCCATATAAACGGTGCCATCTAAACGATGCCATCTAAACGGTGGCATCTAAAGGGTGCCACCTAAAGGGTGCCATCTAAACGGTGCCATCTAATTGGTGCTATCTAAACGGTGCCATCTAAACGGTGCCATCTAAACGGTGCCATCTAAACGGTGCCATCTAAACGGTGCCATCTAAGCGGTGCCATCTAAATAATGCCATCTAAACGGTGCCATCTAAAGGGTGCCATCTAAACGGTGCTACTAAACGGTGTCATCTAAACGGTGTCATCTAAAGGGTGCCATCTAAACGGTGCCATCTAAACGGTGCCATCTAAACGGTGCCATCTAAACGGTGCCATCTAAACGGTGCCATCTAAACGGTGCCATCTAAACGGTGCCATCTAAACGGTACCATCTAAACGGTGCCATCTAAATGGTGCATGCAAGTTTAGATATATGTGTCCAACGTTTTAATGTCATCTGTTTATGAGCAGATTTTTGGGGGACGCCAAATGCCCTTGCCCCCAGTAAAACTTGGCCCACCACGCCACTGCAGGTTGTAATAATTGACCATCCATTGTTAAAAACTGAAAATGTTTATTTTTGAGTTTGCTCTCTACTTCGACCTTGAGCTCGAGTAAACACGGTGAATGTTTAAGCTTGTTCTTGCTTGAGTGCTGTGAAGAAGTGCCCTAGACCGGCAGCAGTGGCGTTGCTAGACGTATTTGCAGGGGGTAAAACCATAAAAGCAAAATCTGAATCGAAGCTATCTCCCTTCCCACCCCATCCCTCCCGGAGAAGTTGAGGCGGGCCGTAAGCCATAAAATCAGGCCCAGCAGTTGCGGGCCTCCCGAAGGAAAATCTGTGCTGGCCAGAGGCCATCACATTAGGCTCAGTGGCCAGCCTCTGGGGTATAACAGCCGGCCCAATGGCTATTGGTAGCCAGAAGGGCTAGATGTGGGCCGGTCCTCACTTCAAAATTGGCGGCCGGTCCTGCACCTGGTTCGGTGGAATGATTTTGGCCAGTCCGCCCCTAAGTAAAGTCATATCTCTCACTACCAGCATAGGGCAGTAGGGCCAAGACTTGGAATTGGGGATCTGAAAGGAGCTTGCACGCGCTCATCAGTGGCGTATTCAGTGGGGGTCAGGAAGGGGGGGGGGCAAGTTTCCTGGCGAAATTCATAAGTAAAATGTTAGTAGCGGGATTTAACAGTGTACGTTTATATACAATATACAGTACATATTTGGAAAATAAATTGTATAACGAAATATCGCCCAATCAGCCAATTGTTTTGTAATTTTCAGGAAATTTTCTTAAATTTTCTTCGTTTTAAGAAGTTTTCTTCGATTTGGGGAAAATATTTTCGATTTTTTTTTTTTTTTTTTTTTTTGTTTGAGAAATTTTCTTCAATATTCGATTTTTTTTCATTTTTGGAAATATGTTGACAAACTTTACCCAAATTTTGAATAATTTTACTAAGCCTTTTAATAAAAAAAAAAATTATAATAATTTTCCAATATTTTTACCAAAAATTCAAATAATTTGACCAAAATTTACCCAAATTTCCAATAAACCATTTTTTTCTCCCAATTGGGAAGAAAGCATGCCCGGCGAAATCCTACCAGTGCGCAGTTTTCTCCCTTCCTCAGCTTTCTCCACCTCTGAATACAGCCTTTTTTTCGTTATTTTCCGTTTGCGCCCTCTGTCCCCAAAACTGAATACGCCACTGGCACACACCACTGACCTGAAAACTGAATACGCCACTGGCACACACCACTGTGGTTAACATTTATAAGTTGGACACGGTTCCCAATTATCAGGGTAAGGTACGTATAAAGAATGAATACAAGTTGTAGTTGTTTACACGGCTTGGATATTTTGATATAGCCTAAGCTGTTTTTTTTTTTTTTTTTTCCCGCTCTTCCTTGACCAGCGGCGACGAAATGATTTTGATGCTGAGGGAAAGAAAGTGGCAGCTTTGTCTCGTTGGGGAAAAGGCCTATAGATCGGACAAAATATGTGATCGCCCATAGCACCTCCACTGTCCTTGGCGGGTATCTGCCAAGGACAGTAAAAAAAAAAAAAAAGAGAGAGAGAGAGAGATAGAGAGAGAAATTGAGGGAGGGGGGGGGGTGGTAGAAAGAAAATTTTCTAAAAAAATTGGAGTAAATGGCACCCTTTTCCGAAAATTGAAGAAAATTTCTCAAAAATGTAGGAAATTTCTCAAAAATTGAAGGAAAGTTTTTAGAAATTGACGCAAATTGTACGAAGTTCAAGGAAATTTTCCATAGATTATTAGCTTTTTTCGAATAAGAAAAGGTGTGAAGGGAATCTGACTCTTCAAACCAAACTTGTTGGTGCTGCATTATTGGGGGTCAAAATGGTCTTGGCCTCCCTGGTCCCCCGGCTCCTAGGTCCTCTGAAACAATATATGTATTTTTTGTCCCATCCCCTTACTGAGCTTCCTCCCTTCATGCCCTGAGCCTAATTCTTTTATCATCCACGGAGAAAGCGTATGATAAGAAGAAAATCTGAAGAAAAAAAGAAAGAAAAAAAAAAAAAACTAACAAATGGCAGCCTGTGGGAAAATTTATTTAAGAAGCTAAAAGCCCCTTGCCTGGGCGAGATTTGTCTACCGAAAGTGAGGGGTGTGGGGCAAAGTCAAAAGTGAGGGGGGGGGGGCTAAAATGCAGAAAATCACCATATAAAAGACACAAATGCGGAAAAAGTGTGGGAGTTCCCCTTGCCTCCCTCTCTCTCCCACCCAACCCCACCCACCTTTAAAATCCCACCTATGGCTCCTTGTTCAGCTGACAAGGACTGATGACTTGCAAAAAAACTTGTGTATTCTAGATTGTTCATCGTACCATACCAGCTATAGGATATGTCTGTATGATCCGTACCGTACAAGTAAACTGGATAAACACTACATTATTAATGAATAAAGATTGGTAGTGTTAATTCAAGAAATTTGCAAGCATTTTACGTACAATGCATTCTTGATAAATTACTGTCTTAGATATTTAATTGAATGGTCTGGAACTTAAATCACTTCCTGTTAGGCCTAAATCACATCACGTGATCAAATCATAAATAGACATGTATGAATGATATTATTGCACTGACGAACTCGACGAAACAGGTGCACAGCCAGACAGCTAGCCGACGGCGATCCACTACTACAGGCCTACATGCAACCAAAGATTGTAGCCTAGGATATGTATGGCCTAGGCCTACCCACAGATAGTTAGCAATTTCCCAACTTTTCGAAGATACTTTTGGCGAGGAATTTTCAACTTCACTCATCACTTCTTGGGTTTTGCCAGATTTATTAAGGTAAATTTCTGTGTGTTTGATAATTTGACCTGTAGTTGTTCACACGGCTTGGATATTTTGATATAGCCTAAGATGTTTATTTTATTTGTTTTGCTTTTCCTTGACCAGCGGCGGCGAGATGATTTTGATGCTGAGGGAAAGAAAGTGGCCGGGAGCTTTGTCTCGTAGGGGTTAAAAGGCCTATAGATCGGACAAAATATATGATCCCCCATAGCACCTCCACTGTCCTTGCTGCCTTGGCGGGTAGCTGGGCTGATAATCATGTACAAGCTGGAAAGGGCATGTTCAGCAAGCTGTATGGATATCCTCGAGGTCTATATAGTTGAGCGCTGACGCGTATATACTTCTGCCCCCATGCGCAGGGCCGGATTTAGCAATGGGCAACGTGGGCAGTTTCCCATGGGCCTCCACAACCAGGCGCTTTCCACATATTTTATTAAGAAAAAAATTGTAAAGGAAAAATGTGGTAGCAACCCATTCATTTGTATTGAAAATTGGGCAGGCAAACAGGCTTACAAAATGAAAATTCTTGAACATAAATTCACTTCAAAAATCACAAAATATTGCACCATTTTGCATCTAAGAACCCTTGATTACTCCAAAAAATTCCAAAGGGGTACACCCTCTCCCCTTAGACTCCTCCCCCAGGACGACGGTCATTAAAGTAGTGTGGGCCTCCACTCCTGAAGTTGTCCATGGGTCCCCACGTGGCAAAATCCGGCCCTGCCCACGTGCACTACTGGAGATAATCCCCGCTTCCCATGCTATACTATATGGTTTCACCGAACCTTCAAGTTCACAATTTATCACTGCGCTGCGCCCATTTTTGCGCCCTGCCCTGCATCTTGGCGCCCCTGCATCTTTGCGCCCCTGCTGCCGTGCATCTTTGCGCCCCTGCTGCCCTGCATCTTTGCACCCCCTGCTGCCCTGCATCTTTGCGCCCCTGCTGCCCTGCATCATTTGCGCCCTTGCTGCTCTGCATCTTTCATAATCAGCAGATCAGACAATCAGATCATTCATTCTCAAAAAATGAACTTACAAGTTACGAAACAATGAAATTATCTTTCCCATTCTTTCAAGCGCGATATATACCTTGGAAGAAACACGTATATAATTACTTGTTATTTATTTTTAAATTTGTTATTATTGTTTTGATCGGAAAATCACTTCTACCATTCTTTATACTGCCTGTTCTATTTAAACTTCCTTCTTATCTGCTTATTAAAGGCTTAGTTCAGTGATCAAGCATGTCCATCTTATATGAAAGAGGACGTAAAAAGAAACAAAATGGTGACGAAAGCATTCAAAAAAATTGTTCCGTTAAGGAGATATTAAAGTTTAAAGTTACATAAAGACTTTGATGATTCTGAGTCTATGACATCACAAGTAGTATGTCGTTTCTACACAAATGATACCAAAATTTAAACTTAAATATCTCCTTAACGAAATAAGTCTCAGATTTTTAATGCTTTTTTCACCATTTGTTTCTTTTAAAGTACTCTTTCATTTAAGATAAACATGCTTGACCCTAATTCTTTCAATTTTTTTTTTTGTTTTCAATTATAGACTGTGACGAAAAGGGGAGACTCACGCACATCACTATACATGTTATTTTAAGTTCACCTTGACCGGTAATCTCTTTGTATTTTAAAGTACTATTTATGTTTTCTATTAATTGTTTTGTACGTATTTCTATATGTAAATTTATATTTTTAATTCAATTGAAGTGGAATTCATAAATTAGTACGTGATTTATTGCAGACAAGTGAAAAGAAGCAAACCCCAACAATTTCAGCAACTAAGTTTTGCCTCTCTGAAAAAGAAAAAGAAAAAAAATGATCGTATTTTTTAAGGGGAGGGGAAGGGGAGAATTTGTTTCTTTGCATTTCCCTAAAACCGTAAAATTAAAATGAGAACGCGTAAACGGGAAAAAAATTTTTAAGAAATATAATATAATAAACAGAAGTACCTTTTTATATTCTGCAAATTTACCAATAAGTAAACATGGATAACTTGATCAGTTTATAGACTGCTAGAGATGCATTGAAGGAAATCATCAGTTTTCTGACTTGGGTATGTATCCCAAACATGTCCCAACTAACCATCCGTTGATACCTCCCTAAAGTGCAGTTGAATATTGTTTATTAGGTCTAATTTAAATATAAGCATGACCGTAGCTAGCGGGGGAGGGGGAACAAAACCGCGGAGACGAAGGGGGGGGGGTATAGCCTCCCACTTTTTTGCTAGGCCAAAAAATAATGATAATAATGCTGCTGCTGCTGCTGCTGCTGCTGATGCTGCTGCTGCTGATGATGATGCTGCTGATGCTGCTGCTGATGCTGCTGCTGTGCTGCTGCTGCTGCTGCTGCTGCTGGTGCTGCTGCTGCTGCTGCTGATGATGATGATGATGATGATGATGATGATGATGATGATGATGATGATGATGATGATGATGATGATGATGATGATGATGATGATGATGATGATGATGATGATGATGATGATGATGATGATGATGATGATGATGATGATGATGATGATGACGATGATAATGACGATGATGATGACGATAATGAGGATGATGACGATGATGATGACGGATGATGATGATGACGACGACGACGACGATGACAATGACTATGACAATGACGATGATGATGTCGATGACGATGACGATGACGATGATGATGATGAAAAAATGAAGGAAATATCCAAAAAATTGATTGAAATCGCTCCAAAATAAAAGAAATTGCATGGGCCGCGAGCACTTTTTCGCAAATTATAAAACGGATAACCTGCAATTTTGTAACAATTATTGTTGCCAAAGATATGAACAACGGATCATGTCCACTAAAAATTGAAATTTAGAAAAAAATAGAATAAAATATCTCATCTGATTAGAGCGTGATTATTTCTAAAAGAAGTGAAAGCCATAAGAACTGAAAACGTGGATTATAATATTGGCAAAATATTTGGTTATATTACTACAATACAATGTCGTTTTAATCTTAAAACTAACAAAAGACAACTCTAAATTGACAAAGGAACCGCACGAGCCAGAGCAACCCCCCTCCCTTCGACCCTCCCTCCCCACTCCATAATTTTATTGGGGAAACTACCATTTTGCCTACCCAATAAATGAAGGTTTATGGAAATGATTGTGAAGAGTCAGATTCCATGCAACTTTTCTTCCGGAAATCTTAATTTTTCGGGAAATTTCCTTAAATTTTCGTTAAAGAAATCCTTAATTTTCATGTAAATTGCTTCAATTTTTGTAAAATTTCCTTCTTTTTTGCAAATTCTTCTAAAATTTGCAAATAATATATGAACCTTTTTTTTTTCCCAACTTAGTTTCCCAACGGAAAATTTCCTTCATTCATGACAAATTTTACCAAATTTCCACAATCATTTTACAAACCTTCTTCCTCTTTACAAATAGTTTTTGGATCCTGCTATATGGGGAAAGTGTTTTTCAAATTTCGAAAAGTTTTCTTCAATTTTTAGGAGGTCTCGCGATATTTCCTTCAATTGTCGTATAATTACCTTCAATTTCGGAAAATTTGCTTCAATTTTCAGAATATGTTGCCAAATTTTACCAAAATTTACAATCATTTTACGAACCCTCCACTCTCCCTTTACAATAGGTTTTGGACCATGATAAGAGATTCATACATTTTTGGGACAAAAATAAAAACTGGGGAAGAGGGCCAATGAGAAATTACCCCCTCCGAATAGTGCGGATTTTTTCCATTCTACTGACAGACAATGCAATGCCCACACTATTTTGGGTTAGCAACGGCCCTAAACATAAGCTTGCATAATTGACACCAATTTCTATTTTCCCTACCCCATCGGAGTGGCATCATGCTTTGGGGTGACCTAACCTCCCGGCAGACTAAAGTTTGGAAAATGAAAATAGGCATTTAGACTAGATGTTCATATACCCCGACAGATTGAAAACAATACAGCGGCATAGGAAGATATTTCCCATGGGGGAGGGGCAGATTTGATTTTTGTTTCAACAAACCTATAAAAATGTATAGACCTATAAGCCTCTCATTTCCAAAATCTATTTATATTAGTATAAGAAGGGAGAAGAAAAAAAAAAAAGAGAGAGATAGATAGAGAGAAATGGAGGGGAGGGGGGGGGGGTAGAAAAAAATTCCTAAAAAAAAGAAAACCCTTTTTGAAAATTGAAGAAAATTTTCCAAAAATGAAGGAAATTTCTCAAAAATTGAAGGAATTTTTTAAAAATTGACGCAAGTTGTACGAAGTTTAAAGAAATTTTCCGAAAATTATTAGCTTTTTTCGAATAAGAAAAGATGTGAAGGGAATCTGACTCTTCTTCAAACTAAATTTGTCAGTACTACATTATTGGAGGTCAAAATGGTCTTGGTCTCCCTGGTCCCCCGGTTCCTACGTCCCCTAAAACAATATATGTATCCCTTGTCCCATCCCCTTCCTGAGCTTCCTCCCCTCATGCCCTGAGCCTAATTCTTTTATTTTCATTGGCATATACGGAGAAAGCAGTATGATAAGAAGACAATCTGAAAGAAAGAAAAAAAAAGAAAAACAAAAAAAGCAACAACTAACAAATGGCAGCCTGTGGGAAAGTTTATTCAGGAAGCCAAAAGCCCCTGCCTGGGCGAGATTTGCCGACCGAAAGTGAGGGGTACGGGGCAAAGTCAAAAGTGAGGGGTTAAGGGGGGGGGGGCTAAGATGCAGAAAATCATCATACTAAAGACACAAATGCGGGAAAAGTGTGGAAGTACCCCTTGCCTCCCCTCTCGCCCACCCCAACCCCACCCCACCCTCAAATCCTGCCTATGGCCCTTTGTTTAGCTGACAAGGACCGATGACTTGCAAAAAACTTGTGTATTCTACATTGTTCATCGTACCATACCAGCTATAGGATATGACTGTATGATCCGTACCGTAAGTAAACTGAATAAACACTACATTATTAATAATTAAAGATTGGTTGTGTTAATTCAAGAAATTTTCAAGCATTTTACGTACAATGCATTCTTGATAAATTACTGTCTGGAATGTTTAAGTTCACTGGTCTGGAACTTGAATCACTTCCTGTTGGGCCTTAATCACATCACGCGATCAAAACAAAAATAGACATAGGAGTGATATTATTGCACTGACGAACTCGAAGAAACAGGTGCACAGCCAGACAGCTAGCCGACGGCGATAGGCCCAGTACAGGCCTACAGGTTACAACATGCAACCAAAGATTGTAGCCTAGGACATGTAGGGCCTAGGCCTACCCACAGATAGTTAGCAATTTCCCAACTTTTCGAAGATGTTGTTTGCGAGGAATTTTCAACTTCTCGGGGTTTTGTCAGATTTATAAAGGTAAATTTCTGTGTTTGATAGTTTTGACCTTGAATTAGGCCTAGGCAGAGAGATTGGGATTAGGCCCTAGGGGTGGGTGGGTTGCGTAAAATGACCAGGATAGGGTGGGTGGGTAAAAATAACCGGGATTGGGATTAAAGGTGGGTGGTTGGGTAAAATGACCTGGAATGGAATTAGAGGTGGGTGGGTAAAATGATCGGGATTAGGGTGGGGGAATAGGGCCTAATTTAAGCCTAACGTTGGGTTAGTACTAGGCTAGTAGTAGGCCTAATAGTAGTAGGATTAGTATGCGTCCATACCCAAATAGAGCAGATTCCAAATCTACTGAATTGGGTATGTGACCATGTTATTGAAATGCAACACTGCAGACAAAAACAAGAGGATCCCTATGAATGATACGGAATAGGCTAGTGTACTGTAACTTGTAAGTTGTCTAACTTTTGTGCTTAAAGTCACACGTGTTAGGCTGACATGACTCCTGTGGTATGCAGGGCCGGATTTTGCCATGTGGAGGCCCATGGGCAACTTCAGGAGTGGAGGCCCACACTACTTTATTGACCGCCGTCCTGGGGGAGGGGGTGTACCCCTTTGGAATTTTTTGGAATAGTTCAGGTGCTTAGATGCAAAATGGTGCAGTATTTTGTGATTTTTGAAGTAAATTTATGTTCAAGAATTTTCATTTTGTAAGCCTGTTTGCCTGCCCAATTTTCAGTACAAATGAACAGGTTGCTACCACTTCTACCAATGCAAATTAACAGGTTGCTACCACATTTTTCCCATACAATTTTTTTTCATGAAATATGTGGAGGCCCCTGGTTGTGGAGGCCCATGGGCAAGTGCCCACATTGCCCATTGTAAATCGGGCCCTGGTGGTATGACTTCTGCCTTGTGTTAACGCTTACTTGATGACATCTGGTGTTATGGAATGATGATGTAATGGAAAATACAAGGGGCATGGTGGTATACCTTAGCTACCGATGAAGCAAGATGTCGTGGGTAACCTAGTGGGATAGCCAGCACCAGGGGTAGGCCTGTAGTAGGATATACCAACATGACCACAGCAACAATTCAAGTGAGTTTGAAACATTCCAAGTGACTCATGCACTCGTCAGTTATATGACTCACCCCTACACCCCCGGACAAGGTGAGTCATTGCAGCAAAGCGGTTGGACAAAACATGTGCATTGATGTACCACTCAGTCATTTAGGTGACTGACAATTTATGTGAAATGACTTACCCCAAATAAATCACCTCTGTACAAAGTCAATGGGTCTGAAGTAAATTGACCCACTGCAGAGTCACTCTGGTGACTGACAATTTGGTACATTGATGCACATGTGAGTCACTATTTCATATGTCAATGACTCACCTTTGATTGACATTGCCGGGGTAGTAGGGGTGAGTCATCCAACTGACAAGTGCATTAGGAATGTTTTGCTGTTTGGTCGGATTACTGAATGAGTAAATCTGCAGACAAGACTACCCGCGTGGTCTGCAAGGCAGGTGATGCTCATGTGCTGGGCAGAAGGTACCCAGTGAATAATTAGGTGTATGCATAATATGCATTGGCATTACCCATAGGCAGTAATGCCATAGCCACAGTAATGCCATAGCCAAAGCACGGTACCCAATGAATGTAATAAGTATAATGTATACCAAGCAGATGAGTTACATGTACTTTAGCATTGGCACACTTTGAGTTGGTACAATATGGTAGGCTACATAGAACTGATGCACATAAACCAAAAGAACTTCGATGATCGAGTTGATAGATAAAATAAAAGTAGTATGATAAAGGTACTTAGACAAAGTAAAGCAACCGCATGTCTGTTTTGTTTCATATGACATGTTCATGATGTAAAAACATTAAATTTCATTAACATGCATAGTGGGCGGGGCTTAATATGATTTTGCTGAAAAGAGATTAAACAGAGCCCTCAAGAATGGTAAATTGGATAACATATATGGTAGACAGATAGCCCATGGTTCGTAGATATGCCCCGTTGTTTTTAATGGTGATGTCATGTATGTACAGTATAAGGCGGAGCTTAATGTAAAAAATTTGAAATGTTCAAATTTTAACAACCACATGTCTGTTTTGTTTCATATTTGGTATAATTATGATGTTAGCTGGTGTGTACATGTCATGTTGAATTTCATTAATATGCATAGTGGGCAAGGCTTAATTTATGATTTTGCTGAAAAGAGCTTGTAAGCATGGTATCTCAAGAATGGTAAACTGGATTCATGTCATATTTGGTACACAGATGTGCCCTATTGTTTCTGATGGTGATTTCATGCATATTAATGAGTAGGCGGGGCTTAATGTACAAATCTTGAAATTTCATATTTTATCAGCGCATGTCTGTTTTGTTTCATTATGATGTTAGCTTGTGTGTACAGTACACTTTCATGATGTGAAAATGTTGAATTTTATTAATATGAATGGTAGGCGGGCTTGATATGATTTTCCTGAAGAGAGCTTGTAAGCACGGTATCTCAAGAACGATAAACTGGAATCATGTCACATTTGGCACACAGATAGCCCATGGTCTGTAAATGTGCCCTATTTTCTGGTGGTGATGTCATGCCTATTAATGAGTAGGTGGGGCTTAATATAATTTCTTTGAAATGTTTATATTTTGACAATCATATGTCTATCACATGTTATAGTAATGATGTTATCTAATGTGTATATGTTCATTGTATGAAAACGTTGACTTTTATTAATATGCTTAGTGCACGGGGCTTAATATGATTTTGAAAACAAAAAGCTTGTAAAACACAATATCTCAAAAGCTATAAACTGAATTCACATCATGTGTGGTACACAGATAGCTCATGGTCTGCAGATATGCCCTAATGTTTTTGGTGGTGGTTTCACGCATATTAATACGTGGGCGGGGCTTAAGTGAAAATTTTGAAAAAGTGATAAATAAGCAAGTGTATGTCCATTTTGCGTCATATTGGGCATGAAAATATTGTTGGTTATTGTGTACATGTGTTTGATATCAGATGTCATTAATATGCATAGTACAGGCGTGGCTTAGTGTGATAGTGTTAACAGATATAAACACCATACTATACTGTATCCCATGAGAGGTGTATCAGATATATGCCATATATGCTGTACACTCACTATGAACAGAGTTACTGCAGTGACTCTTTTGTTACGGGGGCAAAAAATCAGTGAAAATGTTGTGCAAAAATCACCCTTGTTACTATTTTATGTGCGGTACTATGCCAATTCTTATAAAAATCACCCCTGTGGAAAACCTTAACAAAACATGTAAGTGACCTTATGGAGTGTCCTTAAGATGATGATTGCCCTGTGACTATGTAAGCATCATGGAGCATGTAACATGTATGTATTACCCCACTGGGTATAATTTCATAATTGACTGATGTGTTCATGATTTGCTCATCAGCAAACAGTTTTGTAAAGGAAGTACATTTGTCTCACCACTGACTGATATGTAAAGTACAGTTGTTACAGGAAGTCTACTTAGTTTTTCTTTCTTTCTGCTGAACTATTGAGCAGTCAAGTTGTAAGAGAACAAGAATCTGATGATAATTTTTTGATGATTCAATTATTGTTAACTTTCCCTGTTCATATACTCTAATGGCTTGTTTATAGGTTATTTTGCTTTGTCTTTCAGTAGATTTGGATAATTCATTGACAGTCAATCCTGATGATAGAAAGACTATAAAAATGTTGTGGTTATAATTCATAGCAAATTTTCTGGTCACATGCAGCAGTGGCAGAGGAATTCATGGCAAGGGGGTGGGGGCAGAAAATACAGTAAGGACACTCAATTTATTAAAGGCTTCTAATGAGGATATGGAACAGAAAAACAACTTTTTTAGTCCATTGAAGTGCTATCAAATGCAGGGGTATTTGAAACTATATGGACAATGTGCTCCTATAGAATGGCCAGGATGTTAATGTTGGAAATTCCGTTATGTGAATATAGAGCCTTTATTTACTTTATGTAATATTTGAATAATCAAACCAGAAAACCAAAATGTTTAATGGTTCTCATGCATTCTTTTAATGTTGGTCGATTTTCAAGTTTTTAACTACCTGGCATTGAAAATCATGAAATCTGCTAAATATTCATAAGCCATGCCCACCAATGCATATCAATAACAAAGAACCTGTTGACAACATGACAAGTATGATGCAAACAAGCACATGACTGCAACTAGTCTGTCCCATGACATCAATGCCAAAACAAATCAATAGGTTGTAGGAGAACCCATAATTCATCTGTGTACAACATGTTATATGTGTGCGATGTTTTACAAGTTTTTAAAAGTATTTTCACATTGAGGCACACATATTAATTACCCATATGGTTGCCATTTGAAGGGTGGCATATATATTCCAATATTCTTGTTTTATTTTATAGAAATATTCATTTAATTAAATACAATCATTGGCTTTGTTGGGAGAGAATTAAAACAGAATATTTTGAAGTAAGTGTGGAAAACTTGGAAAACCAACATTTCCAATCATGACCCAATGCATTTAATAGTTTCTTCCTAGATTTTCCCTTCATCCTTCAAACAAATTAAAAGACGGACACTACACTACAATAATATATCAAACTTCAGCTTGTTAAAACTTTAATTCTAGATGACATAAAAGCAAGTTTTTTTTATTAAATGAAAATAGATGAGCCCCAGGAAAAAAACCCTGTCAATCCCAATTAACTTTCTTGGGCAAGGTGGGTGTTTATATAGCCTTCAGTCTCCAGTGAAGGAAATATTCACATTTTTGGGGTCTGTGGTTTCCTAGGAGGTGATATAATGAAGCACAATGCAAGTTACAGAGGTAATTTTGTGAATGTTGCAATAACGGCAGTGACTTTTTCAGAGTTACTAATTTTTGCAGGTGATTTTTTTAACAGGGGTGAAAATCACTGAATTGTGCAACTGAATTTGTTTTAATGTTGTGGTAGTGATGTCATTGAAATTAATGAGTAGGTGGGGCTTACTGACAAACTCTTGAAATAGGATAAATGAGCAACCATTTTTGCATCATACTTGCTGTGATAATGTCGTTAATTATTTGCACATGCAACGTAACAGGTTCTATTTTATTGATCTGCATGGTGGGTGTGGCTTATAAATAAATATCATGGAACAAATATTTCATGACATGCAATTACTTCACAGGTAATACAAAAACTTACAAATCAGTCAGCATATGAAAATTATCAGAACCACAAAACTTTTGGTTCTGGTCTTTCATGAAAAGAATATTCTTGTGAATTTGAATTTTTTATTTATGAAGGACTACAGATCCCTAGCTTGATTTAAAAAGGGGCAGGGTGCTAGACTTGTTGAGGGGTGCTAGACTTGTTGAGGGGTGCTAGACTTGTTGAGGGGTGCTAGACTTGTTGAGGGGTGCTAGACTTGTTGAGGGGTGCAGACTTGTTGAGGGGTGCTAGACTTGTTGAGGGGTGCTAGACTTGTTGAGGGTGCTAGACTTGTTGAGGGGTGCTAGACTTGTTGAGGGGTGCTAGACTTGTTGAGGGGTGCTAGACTTGTTGAGGGGTGCTAGACTTGTTGAAGGGTGCTAGACTTGTTGAGGGGTGCTAGACTTGTTGAGGGGTGCCAGACTTGATGAGGGGTGTTAGACTTGTTGTGGGGTGCTAGACTTGTTGAGGGGTGCTAGACTTGTTGAGGGGTGCTAGACTTGTTGAGGGTGCTAGACTTGTTGAGGGGTGCTAGACTTGTTGAGGGGTGCCAGACTTGATGAGGGGTGCCAGACTTGTTGACTTGTTGTGGGGGTGCAGACCTGTTGAGGGGTGCCAGACCTGTTGAGGGGTGCCAGACTTGTTGAGGGGTGCCAGACTTGTTGAGGGGTGCTAGACTTGTTGAGGGGTGCTAGACTTGATGAGGGGTGCTAGACTTGATGAGGGGTGTTAGACTTGATGAGGGGTGTTAGACTTGTTGTGGGGTGCTAGACTTGATGAGGGGTGTTAGACTTGATGAGGGGTGTTAGACTTGATGAGGTGTGCTAGACTTGTTGAGGGGTGCTAGACTTGTTGAGGGGTGCTAGACTTGTTGAGGGTTGCTAGACTTGTTGAGGGGTGCTAGACTTGTTGAGGGGTGCTAGACTTGTTGAGGGGTGTTAGACTTGATGAGGGGTGTTAGACTTGTTGAGGGTTACTAGACTTGTTGAGGGGTGCTAGACGTGTTGAGGGTTACTAGACTTGTTGAGGGGTGCTAGACTTGTTGAGGGGTGCTAGACTGGTGAGGGGTGCTAGACTTGTTGAGGGGTACTAGACTTGTTGAGGGGTACTAGACTTGTTGAGGGGTACTAGACTTGTTGAGGGTTACTAGACTTGTTGAGGGGTGCTAGACTTGTTGAGGGGTGCTAGACTTGTTGAGGGGAACATTAATGCGCGTGCAAAATGCTGCGTCATTTTGGTGTTGAGTCCAGGGGCACCCTTAAGGCTCAATCCTTATAGTGAAGAAGCTTTGGGATTTTAGCTATAATTATACATCTGAGAATGAAGCTATTCTGACTGATAAGGAACAGTCTATCATTCTGGTTCTGTATCCGTGTAAAGTATTTCATTTATGAGGCTAATTCAGTTTTTAAGTATAAATATAAAAAAATCTATACAAAAAATCTATGAAAAAAAAAAAACTAAAAAACACATTTTTTTCTCATGAGGGGCAGGGCAGACCCCCAGGGGCATGGCGGGCCCACATAGGGGCAGAGCAGGCCGCCTCTGTGAAACAGCAAAGCTAGGGGTCTGGACTATAAAAGAAACAATTTTGTGTGAAAATTGTGTTGGTAACATTTTTCATTTAGGAGTTATTCAGATTGCCCAAGTGTGTTGAAAGGTGACCTCACAGTGTACAGTGTGATGTCATCAAGGAAAATCCAAACAATGTTTATGTATTTCTTTAAAAATTAATTGCCTTTTTCTAAATTACTGGAAGCATTTTTTAAATTTATTTATTGAGATCGGTGTAGTATATAATAATGTGCTTTGACCATTTGCTCTTGAACCTTACAGTTAAAGTAAAATAATTTTTTGATTTTTTGTTTGATAGAAATACACAAGAATTGCCTTGGATTTGCAATGACATAACATTTTACACTGTGAGGTCAGTTTTCAACAAACTTGCAGAATCTTTGAAATTCAAAAACTCATCAACAGAAAAAGATATATCAACATGAATTTCATACCATATTGTTTCTTCAATATTCCTATGTCATATACAGTATATGAAAATAAAAATTCATGGGAATATTCTGTTAAGCTAAGAACATTCTTCTACTTATTAACCCAAAATTTGGGGATATAATAATCAGAAATTTTACACTGTAATAAATGTTTTCTTTTCTTTCTTTTTAGATTCAATGTAGGATATCCCATCATGCATCACACTCTTCTTGAGCATTTCATTTTTATTTTCTTGAAGTGGATGTGGTAAAACCAGTGACTGTTACTATGGAGACATCACCACTTATGAAGAGTGCATGTAGTTCTGCGAACTCTGTGTACGAAAGCACCCTAAACAGCAAGAGATCAGCTGACATAACTGACCAATCACAGGGCTCACATGCAAAGAAGGTAACACGATGGATTACGGTTGAACCGTTTGTAATCATTTACGCCTTTGCATTTGGCACCCTCAGCTTCGCCAAGACTTTCTACGTTCGAGAAAAATTTAACGAAAAGTTCAACGTTACTACGTCATCAAATCACTCGGCTTGCTCAAACATTACCGAACATGAAGCTGCAGTGGATGCTCAAATCCAAGCCCAGGTCACTGCATGGTCTATGTATTTTAATATTTGTTTAACCCTACCCAGCTTGTTTATGGCGCCTGTGCTAGCTGCATATAGTGACCGCGCGGGAAGAAAGATTGCCATGACCCTCCCCTGGTGGGGATGCTATTAAACTTCTTATTGTGTTTGTTAGTGGTGTACTTGACTCTTCCTTTGTTCTGGTTTCTGGTCGGTGACCTCGTGACCGGACTTGCTGGTGGTTTTTCGTTAGGATTGGTCGGAGCAATGTCGTATATCGCGGACATAACCTCAGTCGAAGTAAGAACGTTCCGTATAATTCTTGTGGAAGTTATTGTTTTTGCTGCAATAGGCGTACCTCAGATTGCTACCGGGTACATTATTCAGACTTTAGGGTACACCTTTCTTTTTGCATTCGTAAATATAACGGTTGTTATTGGCATCATTTATACAGTTCTCCCGTGGACACTGATCGAGACCATCAATCTAGATTTTAATCAACGCCAGCAAAAGAGCATGTGCCGTGACATCATCGGAGTGTTTAAAGTCAATCACAACGGGAGGCGCTGGAAGTTTGTGTTGTTCCTCGTTGTTGTCATTTTTGCGATTGGCGTGAGCGTCGGGTTCTTCATGGTAGTTGTCATCTACAGCATGGGTGTGCCGTTTTGCTTTCAGCCCAGTGAGGTCGGGTATTTCCTTGCAGCTGCTCTTGGAATGGCTGGCGTTGGTGAGCATCTTGCTTTCAGTTATTGTCTATGGATATGGGCGGAGTGACCCCCCATCCACACCCCATCCACACCCCCCATCAACTCCTCATCCACACCCCCCATCAAGTCCAAAAAAAGGGGAGTTGTTTCTTCTTAAAATAGGGCCAAAAATACCTAAAAAAGGCCAAAAGTACCCCCAAAAAAGGCCAAAAATACCCCCAAAAAAGGCTGAATTAAGTTGCAAAAATGTCAAATTTTGAGAAAAAATTGGCCAACTTTTGTTTTATTTTTCATGCAGAAATTTACCCCTTTCAATTCTTTTTGAGGGGGATGTGATAATATGTGCCGGAATCCCGCAATCGGGCTGGCTTCTTAATGTGAACACTGCTTTACCAACCATAAGATTTGTTACTTTTTATGTAGTTTTTCAGGGAGTGTTATAGCTGGCAAGGTCTTCCAAATGTTTCTGAGTGATTACAGCCTGCTGTACCTGGACCCGGCGGCACACTGGTCTAGGGCCGGTGGATCGTTTTAACAGTCCACCCTTGCTCTACTGTACATGTCCATAAACCATTTAATTTGTTACTTTTGATGTTGTTTTTTCAGGGAGTGTTATAGCTGGCAAGGTCTTTCAGATATTTCTGAGTGATTACAGCCTGCTGTACCTGGACTCAGCAGCACACCTGTCCAGGGCCGGTGGATCGTTTGAACAGTCCACCCTTGCTCTACTGTACACGTCCATAAATTATTTAATTTGTTACTTTGGATGTTGTTTTTTCAGGGAGTGTTATAGCTGGCAAGGTCTTTCAGATATTTCTGAGTGATTACAGCCTTCTGTACCTGGACCCAGCGGCACACCCATCCAGGGCCGGTGGATTGTTGAACAGTCCACCCTTGCTCTACTGTACACGTCCATAAACCATTTAATTTGTTACTTTTGATGTTGTTTTTTCAGGGAGTGTTATAGCTGGCAAGGTCTTTCAGATATTTCTGAGTAATTACAGCCTTCTGTACCTGGACCCACCGGCACACCCATCCAGGGCCGGTGGATCGTTTGAACAGTCCACCTTTGCTCTACATGTCCATAAACCATTTAATTTGTTACTTTTGATGTTGTTTTTTCAGGGAGTGTTATAGCTGGCAAGGTCTTCCAGATATTTCTGAGTGATTACAGCCTGCAGTGTACCTGGATCCAGCAGCACACCCGTCCAGGGCCAGTGGGTCGTTTGAACAGTCCACCCTTGCTCTACTGTACACGTCCATAAACCATTTGATTTGTTACTTTTGATGTTTGTTTTTCAAGGAGTGTTATAGCTGGCAAGGTCTTTCAGATATTCCTGAGTGATTACAGCCTGCAGTGTACCTGGACCCACTGGCACACCAGTCCAGGGCCAGTGGATCATTTGAACAGTCCACCCTTGCTCTACTGTACACGTCCATAAACCATTTGATTTGTTACTTTTGATGTTTGTTTTTCAGGGAGTGTTATAGCTGGCAAGGTCTTTCAGATATTTCTGAGTGATTACAGCCTGCAGTGTACCTGGACCCACTGCCACACCAGTCCAGGGCCGGTGGATCATTTGAACAGTCCACCCTTGCTCTACATGTCCATAATTACTTTTAATATTGTTTTTTCAGGGAGTGTTATAGCTGGCAAGGTCTTTCAGATATTTCTGAGTGATTACAGCCTGCAGTGTACCTGGACCCACTGCCACACCAGTCCAGGGCCGGTGGATCATTTGAACAGTCCACCCTTGCTCTACATGTCCATAATTACTTTTAATATTGTTTTTTTCAGGGAGTGTTATAGCTGGCAAGGTCTTTCAGATATTTCTGAGTGATTACAGCCTGCAGTGTACCTGGACCCACTGCCACACCAGTCCAGGGCCGGTGGATCGTTTGAACAGTCCACCCTTGCTCTACATGTCCATAATTACTTTTAATATTGTTTTTTTCAGGGAGTGTTATAGCTGGCAAGGTCTTTCAGATATTTCCGAGTGATTACAGCCTTCTGTACCTGGACCCACTGGCACACCGGTCCAAGGCCGGTGGATCGTTTGAACAGTCCACCCTTGCTCTACTGTACACGTCCATAAACCATTTGATTTGTTACTTTTTATGTGTTTTTTTCAGGGAGTGTTATAGCTGGCAAGGTCTTTCAGATATTTCTGAGTGATTACAGTCTGCAGTGTACCTGGACCCACTGCCACACCAGTCCAGGGCCGGTGGATCATTTGAACAGTCCACCCTTGCTCTACATGTCCATAATTACTTTGGATATTGTTTTTTTCAGGGAGTGTTATAGCTGGCAAGGTCTTTCAGATATTTCTGAGTGATTACAGCCTGCAGTGTACCTGGACCCACTGCCACACCAGTCCAGGGCCGGTGGATCATTTGAACAGTCCACCCTTGCTCTACATGTCCATAATTACTTTGGATATTGTTTTTTTTTTTTCAGGAAGTGTTATAGCTGGCAAGGTCTTTCAGATATTTCCGAGTGATTACAGCCTTCTGTACCTGGACCCACTGGCACACCAGTCCAAGGCCGGTGGATCGTTTGAACAGTCCACCCTTGCTCTACTGTACACGTCCATAAACCATTTGATTTGTTACTTTTGATGTTGTTTTTACAGGGAGTGTTATAGCTGGCAAGGTCTTTCAGATATTTCTGAGTGATTACAGCCTGCAGTGTACCTGGACCCACTGGCACACCAGTCCAGGGCTGGTGGATTGTTTGAACAGTCCACCCTTGCTCTACTGTACACGTCCATAAACCATTTGATTTGTTACTTTTGATGTTGTTTTTTCAGGGAGTGTTATAGCTGGCAAGGTCTTTCAGATATTTCTGAGTGATTACAGCCTGCTGTACCTGGACCCACCGGCACACCGGTCCAAGGCCGGTGGATCATTTGAACAGTCCACCCTTGCTCTACTGTACACGTCCATAAACCATTTGATTTGTTACTTTTGATGTTGTTTTTTCAGGGAGTGTTATAGCTGGCAAGATCTTCCAGATATTTCTGAGTGATTACAGCCTGCTGTACCTGGACCCACTGCCACACCCGTCCAGGGCCGATGGATCATTTGAACAGTCCACCCTTGCTCTACTGTACATGTCCATAAACCATTTAATTTGTTACTTTTGATGTTGTTTTTTCAGGGAGTGTTATAGCTGGCAAGGTCTTTCAGATATTTCCGAGTGATTACAGCCTTCTGTACCTGGACCCACTGGCACACCGGTCCAAGGCCGGTGGATCGTTTGAACAGTCCACCCTTGCTCTACTGTACACGTCCATAAACCATTTGATTTGTTACTTTTGATGTGTTTTTTTCAGGGAGTGTTATAGCTGGCAAGGTCTTTCAGATATTTCTGAGTGATTACAGTCTGCAGTGTACCTGGACCCACTGCCACACCAGTCCAGGGCCGGTGGATCATTTGAACAGTCCACCCTTGCTCTACATGTCCATAATTACTTTGGATATTGTTTTTTTCAGGGAGTGTTATAGCTGGCAAGGTCTTTCAGATATTTCTGAGTGATTACAGCCTGCAGTGTACCTGGACCCACTGCCACACCAGTCCAGGGCCGGTGGATCATTTGAACAGTCCACCCTTGCTCTACATGTCCATAATTACTTTGGATATTGTTTTTTTCAGGGAGTGTTATAGCTGGCAAGGTCTTTCAGATATTTCCGAGTGATTACAGCCTTCTGTACCTGGACCCACTGGCACACCAGTCCAAGGCCGGTGGATTGTTTGAACAGTCCACCCTTGCTCTACTGTACACGTCCATAAACCATTTGATTTGTTACTTTTGATGTTGTTTTTACAGGGAGTGTTATAGCTGGCAAGGTCTTTCAGATATTTCTGAGTGATTACAGCCTGCAGTGTACCTGGACCCACTGGCACACCAGTCCAGGGCTGGTGGATTGTTTGAACAGTCCACCCTTGCTCTACTGTACACGTCCATAAACCATTTGATTTGTTACTTTTGATGTTGTTTTTTCAGGGAGTGTTATAGCTGGCAAGGTCTTTCAGATATTCTGAGTGATTACAGCCTGCTGTACCTGGACCCACCGGCACACCGGTCCAAGGCCGGTGGATCATTTGAACAGTCCACCCTTGCTCTACTGTACACGTCCATAAACCATTTGATTTGTTACTTTTGATGTTGTTTTTTCAGGGAGTGTTATAGCTGGCAAGATCTTCCAGATATTTCTGAGTGATTACAGCCTGCTGTACCTGGACCCACCGGCACACCCGTCCAGGGCCGGTGGATCGTTTGAACAGTCCACCCTTGCTCTACTGTACACGTCCATAAACCATTTGAATTATTACTTTTGATGTTGTTTTTTCAGGGAGTGTTATAGCTGGCAAGGTCTTCCAGATATTCCTGAGTGATTACAGCCTGCTGTACCTGGCATTCATCAGCATCATTGGGATGATCATTGTCACCTTGTTTGCCAAAACGTCCACCTTACTCTATATTTGTAAGTACCCTATGCATTATTTATACACTCCTGTACCCATGGTCAGCTCGACATTGGGTTCATTGATTCACGATAATTTTGTAAGCAGCATTATTAAGCAGTAAGCAATGCTATAATAAAGGCCTAGGCCTACACTATCAACCTATTCGAATAATTTGCAAGTCACCGAAATGTTGGTCAACTAAAATTGCTGGAAACAAACAAAAATCAAAGCTGATAAAAGTAAAGAACTATCTTTGGACTATGTTTCTGTACACAATATACTTTTGTAGTGTACATTATAATACCTTGTTCAAACGGGGTGATGTAAACTCAGGGGTCAATGTAATGACATTATCAATTGTCTCAACAATTGCTTGACGATATATCGAAATGACTTTCACGCATTGTACACACAACCCTTATAAAAAATACAAACACGCTTGAATTAAATGTTAAATTCAAAAGAATGTTCATTTCCCCCTCCCATAGTGTTTTGTCTCCCCCCCCCCCCTAATAAAGTCTCTTACCAGCCACCTATACCTGTTTCTATGCATGAACTTTGACTGCTTACCTTCAGAGGCAGGTTGTTCAGTCAGCTGTGCATAACGACTGAGATGCTGGAGATCCCAGATTCAAGTCCAACAGGGATTTGACCAGTGATTTTTCCACATACACTGTATATATAGAACGATATATGCTGACATCAAGCACAGAGGTATCTGTTCTACATCACACCTACTCACCCAACCGACTGTTGGGAAAAGTGGCCAGTGGTTAGGTGGCGCTTACTGTCCTGCAGAGCAGATGTAAAGCCACTGGTCCTACCTGTCTCGTTTTTTTAACATTTCTCAAAAAGAGCAGGGCAGTAACCTCGTGCCAGGCCGGGAGGAAAGGGGGGGGGCACTTCCATATGTGAGGTAAACTGTGATACTGCAGTTACCAAAAAAAAATCTTTTAAACTGCAGTCCAATTTTGAAATTTTAGGCAGCACATACCTACTACTTTAGTATGGAAGTGCCCCCTTCCCCCTCCTCCCTTTCCCCAGGACCTGTATTTCATCCACTCTCTGTCTGGCAAATACCTTGGGTATTCACTAATATAAAGTGTTACGTGTGCTTTCCCTGACATGTGTCTATAAGTGTAAACAACAAAATTAAGGTCATATGACTCTGGTACCTGGAATCGTCAAGCAGAGTTGATTATAAAATATATCACAGTTCTGAATAAAAGTGTCAAAAATTCTCCCACATTATATCATCACAGAAATATTTTTAATGTACTAAATACATCTTTATATGCTCCATCTTTACCATGCATGTCCCTCTTTACCACACATGTCCCTCTTTCACAGTGTAACATTTGTACTATTTTTCATCGTACAATCACGTGGGGATGTTCTTAAAACAATTAACTGGAAATTTGTAGGCTGAAGCCTTAATTTTTTGCCATATATACCATTGCTACTCAAGAAATAAATTTTATTGAAATAAATTTTCTTCTCGCGAATTTCTGTTTTTTTCCGCTGTTATAATTGCCAGAATCCGGGCTTTTTCCAGGTCTGCAAACTTTAACTTATCTTGCACGGGGACACCAGAACGGTACATCAAAAACATTGCATCACTTACTACCATATTCAATGCCCATGCGCTAGTACAACACCAACCCAACATTTTCTATGACTGAAAACATGAAGCAATATCTTTCCTTAAGAGAAATGGTCCGTCAATCATTTACAGTTAATACACATTATTACCTCAGGCGTTATGATACACAGCTATTTTTATCACCAGTTTTGAAACAAACTTCTCCCACTAAGACACAAAACACGGATGAGTGACTTCAATCACAAAAGTGCCTTGATTATTCAGCTCTGGCTTTGTGTAATCTTATACACACAAACATCCTTGTGTTACTTGGCTGTGGTGTGCATGGGAATGGCAGATACACAATCATTGTTTGAGTGGAAACACACAATACACGGAACAGGAAGTCGGGTTGGTAATTGTCATACCTGAGTTTTTAGGATTAACTTGGGTGTCGGGTGCGGGTAGGCTCAAAGAGAAACTTTTCAGCATGACATATCCGAACATCAGGAATGATAAAAGCAGTTAATTTGTCTTTTTATAAAGGGTTCATCAAATTACTGATATGTCGTTCCCCTAACCCTTTACTCCCAATATTGACAAAATTTCTACTGTTGTATATCATGCTACTGTTGCATATCATGCTAACTGTTGCATATCATGCTACTGTTGCATATCATGCTAACTGTTGCATATCATGCTACTGTTGCACATCATGCTACTGTTGCCTATCATGCTACTGTTGCATATCATGCTACTGTTGCCTATCATGCTACTGTTGCGTATCATGCCACTGTTGCGTATCATGCTACTGTTGCATATCATGCTACTGTTGCATATCATGCTACTGTTGCATATCATGCTACTGTTGCATATCATGCCACTGTTGCGTATCATGCTACTGTTGCATATCATGCCACTGTTGCATATCATGCCACTGTTGCATATCATGCTACTGTTGCATATCATGCTACTGTTGCATATCATGCTATTGTTGCATATCATGCTACTGTTGCATATGCTACTGTTGCGTATCATTATCACTAACATATCATTTGTTTCCTATGTACAGCCTGTGGTGTAGGTATGATGAGGTTTCTTGCGCCTCCCGTGTGTCGATCAGCCATTTCCAAAATGGCATCTGCAGAAGAACAAGGTAATATGCCAAGTAGTGGTCATATCATCCCTCTGTTTGTACAGTGACGAATGCCAATGTTTATTACATTTATATACATAAATATCAATTCCGCATACTGGCGAATATATATGGGACTTTTTTTTTAACCTTAAAGAGAAGTGATATTTACATTTCGTACTAATTATTAAAACTGGTATCTTTTGCCCTCTTCATATAAGTCCTATTTTACCCTTCAGAATCACAAATAAAAATATTCAAAAATTGACAACTCTTTGACATCGATTTTCCCAAAATTATGTTTTCCTACAATAATCACTATGCTGAATGAGGGATGACATTACGGACTTATCATGCTATTGCTTTTACCCCACAAGTCCCGACTTTACTACGTTCTGATCGGGAAATTATATGTCCAACCCCGATCTACGATATCCTTTTCTTAAATCAGGAACACAAAACCACAACTGCTACAGTGACAGGTTATACACAAAGCCACAGTGTTTAATTGACCACTTATCAACTTATCCTACTGCATACATGGAGCTTTGGGGTAAAAGTGCACTCAAACAAAGTGAGGATGAGATTGTGCTGAATGAGGCCTATTCATGCTGATGATTTGCAACTAAAACTTAGGTGGATTTGATATAATTCAGTTTTTATTGTGGTTTTATGAGAAGGGGTTGGAGGACCAGTTTGTAATAGCTTTGGAAGTTCATCATGATATACTAGTACTTCTTTGTAGTTGAGCCTATCCTAAAAAAGTGGTGGGAGAAATAAAAGTGTGGCTACTGTGGTGTAGTGATTAGCATACACGTCTACAGACCAGGAAGCCCTAGGTTCAGACCAGAAAGCCCTGGGTTCAGACCAGGAAGCCCTGGGTTCAGACCAGGAAGCCCTGGGTTCAGACCAGAAAGCCCTGGGTTCAGACCAGGAAGCCCTGGGTTCAGACCAGGAAGCCCTGGCTTCAGACCAGGAAGCCCTGGCTTCAGACCAGGTAAGGGTAGACACACCAGTACACCACAAGAAGTTACCAAAAGCCGTGCTCATTGACTTGGTTGTTGATGTTATGGTGTCCGTACGTCATACTTGTGTTCTCGTTTAGGTGGCATTAAGCGTTGCATGGATGGCATTTGGTATCCTTGAGTAACGCAGGTGTAACAAAATCTATAAATATCACAGACAAGTATAGCTTCTTCATTGAATCATGTTCTCTAATAGTTCTAGTACAATCTACAACACACACACAACTGTACAGTATATACAACGATAAGGGATGATCAAGGTTACATACCATAACTTTTCCCTTTTTAACATTAACATTCAACCTGATTCTATAAGGGATCTGGTTTTACACTTGCTCTTCCAAACCGGGTTACATAAGGGGAGGTGTCTGTGCTAGGCATGTCAGTGTTCTCAGGTGGGGGCCCAAATTCTACACTTCTTTTACATTGGTTTTCTACAGTTGCTTCTGTATCAGATGGGACGGTAGTTGTTGACTCATGAGTACGGATAATAACCCTCCTATTTCTACAGGACCCCCCTCGTTTATCCTGCAGCCAGTAAGATTGTTGCTTTCTGCCACTCTTTGGAACGATTGGGTTTTATTCTCACTGTGTCTCTAGGTTGCAATTCTGGCAGAGGGTGTGCATTTTTGTCGTAGCACAATTTACCTTTCATTTGTCCTTTGTATAAAACAGGAATCACCTTTTCTGGGTCAATCCTCTTTGGTTTCAACAAAATATCAGAAACTGGGAGAATGGATCTGGTGCGGCGGCTCATTAACAATTGTAAAGGAGAGCCTGTGACATCAATTGGTGTATTCCTGAGGTTTAAAAGAACGAGATATGGGTCCTCTTGGTCTTTCACAGCCTTTTTGAATATTCCCTTACAAGTTTGTATGGCACGTTCCACCATAACATTTGATTGAGGGTATTCTGGGCTACTAGTTTGTGAGTAAACTTTCAGCGTTTAGCAAATTTGCAAAATTCGAAGCAAGAAAACTGGGGGCCATTGTCAGACATAACAACATCTGGGATTCCATGACGAGCAAAATACTGTTTGCATTTGTCAATCACACAAGTGGCAGTAGGGATTTGGAGGTTACTTACTTCAAAAAACTTTGAATAGTAATCAGCAAGGATTACATAATCTTTACCCTGAAAAGAGAAAAAGGTCTACACCAACCTTTTTTTCAAGGCCCCTCGGGGACCTCATGTGGCATAAGTGGATCTTTACTTTGTTTTCTACGGTATGTGTTACAAACATTACATAATTCTACCTTGTCTTTGATTTGTGATGTCATACCTGCCCAGTAGACATAATCTCTGGCCAATCGCAAAGACTTTTCCTGCCCTAAATGTGCTGAATGAATTTCATTTAGAATCTGGAAGCGTAGTTTTTTTAGTACGACAATACAGCCATTCTTGAAAATAATGCATCTCCACTACACTTAAAGTTTCTCGAATTGTCCAGTACTCTCTGTGTTCACCCTTTGATTTCACTCTTATTGTCTGGCCAACCATCTAATATTATTCGAATCAGGGCCTGACATGTTAAATCTCTGTTGGTAACCTCTCTTATTTTCTCTAAGGTTGCCATCAGATGATATGGCCGTTTTAATGCCTTGTTCAAATCTTTGGGGTCTATGCATATACATAGGTCATCAGGGGTGATTTCTGCATGATTATCATTTCTTTTTTGTTTCTTCTTACCCACTACAACCATGGAGTTTACCCAATCAGTGGGACCCGTCTCCTGTGTTATGACTTTGTCGTGTACCATTTGGTCTCATTTTTCTTTCACTGCTTCCCTCAAGGCCACTTGCAATTTATTGGGGGGGGGGGGTGAACTACTGGACGAACAGTCTCGTCTAGTTCTAAATGGACTGTTCCATTCATGGAACCTAACCTTTGAACCTATCCGAGAATTCTTTGATAATTGGGTCATTCTTTGCTTTGGCCCACGCTTGGTGTGCAGGACTTTTGCTCGGATCACCAGTATGTTTGTTGCTTTCAGGTATTTTATTAGGGGTAATAGCTATAGTTGCGTTAGTAACTTCCTTACCCTGTGAGGTGGTTTACAAGGGAGGTTTCACTGCCCTTACAAACTTGACAATCCTTAACCCTTACTCTCCCAAGGTTCCAAAAATAGAATAAGCTATTTCTGAAATTTTTGGAAAGAGGATTTTTTCAGCACTTTCTGTTCCATTTGTACCCAAACAAGTTCGATTTTTATGAAAGCTAACATGTTGAACTTTCCAAAAATGTGCATATTTCCGAACTCAAATATGCAAATTAGGTCATTGAATTAGCATATTAGGTCTTCAAACATTCTATCTTTATGACACGCTTGTGCCTTGTGGCTAAATAGCAAAAAAAAATGGATAGAATTTCTGAATCGTCCTTGGAAAGACCTTTCATTTGATACTATTCATGGATTTTTAGGAATCAGAAGGGAAAAAATGACGCAAATATGAAAAATTTGGTACATTTTGACCTAAAAAGTATCCCCCGATTCTGTGAATAATCTATCTAATAGTGTATGGTACTAAATTTTCCAAAAAAATGCATTTTCCCCTACTGTGATGTCCAAAACTAATAGAATGCAGAAAAACAAGATGTGTACATCATCATTTGCGAAAAATGAAATAAGAAATTATGCAAATGATATGCAAATTAGGTCATTTACCTCACTTATTATGCACGAAACTATTTTTTGTTTATTTCTGACCCAATTTCAGCCATTACAAGCTTCACAGTTACTTTTATGTTGATAGACTATGCTGATTATCTATTAGACACTTACTTCTGTTCATTCCACATGGAATTCATAAGAAATGTTTGCCGAAAAGGTCCAAATTTGTAAAGTCTTCTGCTATACCTTGTTGCTGCAAATAGAATAAAAAAATTAAAAAATTCCAACTATATTCATTCAACTTACTTTAGTTTGGTCTTCCCATAACCAGTTACCGAAGACCTCGTGTTGATCCCGGTCACTCTCCACCAGTACTTCCCACAGATGATAGTCTTTATGGGCTGCAGGGATGACCTTCGACCGTTGTATCTCCTGCAGCCGAGCGTTCCGCTCTTCCTCCCTGGATTTGAAGGCAGCTTTTTCCGCTGCAGTCGGATTTTCTTTGAGTGGTGATGGTGGGGAGACTGCAGCGGAAGGCCTGGAAGAGGGGCCTGGGCTCATCTTCAACGGTCTGTCCCTCTTCCTCTTGGGTTGGGGAGTAGCGGGCGGCTCGTCCTCTTAAAGCATATGCATAACATGTTATCGCATAACATGTTATTGTGGTTTCTAGTAGCGGCTGCTCGTCCCTCTTCAAGCATACGATAACATGTTATCATAACATGTTATTGTGGTTTCTAACCTGCCCCACAATTTTGTGGTAAGCGTGGGGACAGAATTTTACAGCCAGGAAGCCCGGGGGTACATACAGGGGTCCAAAATATTTGTTTTATTGATCTAGTAATCACCACAACAGTGGCATAGTCAGGGGGAGGGGAAAAGGATCATGGTCCCAAAAAATGGGGCATCAAAATAATGTACCGGTACTAGGCCTATATACAAGCATTTTCCTCTAAATGGGCCTGGGGCACCCCCAACATGTGTATTTTGCCCTAACATGGGACCCCCACTCCACTTTCCCCCATAAAATTGTGATTTTGGCCCCTGAAATAATGGAACTTGGATTTTGTGAAATTGGGAATACACATATTTCAGTTGGCCTAAATTTACAATTTTGCCATTGGGAAATACATATATTTCAGTCCATTTAGAAATGTTATTATTGGGGTTCAGCTTTCATTTGTTTTATCTGGGCTATTATAGAAAGGACCTAAATCCTTTTTTTTATATGTGATTTTAGTGTCCCTTTTACTTGTTTATCGTAACAAGCAAAAAATCCTCGCTAATTTATCATTAGAATTCTATAAGCCTTATTTTATTACTACACATTTACAATGTAGTACTTTCGCTATTTTTGGAAGAAAACACTCACCAACTCCGGAATTTGGAACAGATCGCTATCCATCTCAGCAGGCTCTATATTCTTCTCTTCCTCAATCTGGTCGAGTTCTGGTACATCTTCTTCATCAGAAGTACCTTCCGACCCCTCTGAATCATCATTATTCTGAAGAAAACATAGGAGTCGGAAGGCACGTTCGATGTTGTAACTTGTATCTCGCCATTTTGTAATGTCGAATGTTCGAAGAAAAAAAAAAAAAAAAAAAAAGCCGCAAATTGACGTCATCATCAGAGACCTTTTAGGCAAGAAGAGGGGGTGCATCTGTTATTGTAATAGTTTGTCTGAACGATCTATTTCTCCTCTACCCGTAGAGATTTTAAAAATTCCAATACAATATTTGGGCCGTCTTTTATGATTTTTTGATCAAAAAAGGTCAAAAATGGCCCAAAATCACAAATTTTGGCATATTTTCTCCAAAAAAACACAAACATTGACCAAGTACTAGTAAAAATCGTGTAGCAACCAACAATTTAAACTATCTTTATACTTTACCTGAAGAAAAAAAAAATGGAAAAAATATTCACGTATGACATTCGTCTTTGAAAAAAAAAAAAAAAAAAAAAATGTCGTTTTTTAAAAAAATGCTTTTTTTTGTAACGATTTTACTCAAAATTTTTCAATCTAACCCCCCAAAAAATAACCATATTATGACAGATCTATTCAATCTGGTTTGAATGAACTTATTTGCAGCTCTATAGGATTTTGGGAAGGTACTCAAAAAAAAAATTGGAAAAGGGATCTTAACTGTCACGGTCACCGTGACGCTGGGTGAGTAAGGGTTAAGCCTTCACAAGCATCACAACCTAGTAATGGTAAAAATTAATGGTTCACCACTACAAACTCTTATTTAATATGCTTCTCTCTGTACTGGGAGTTAAGAGTTACTTTTCCCAGTGGTTGTATCTGGGGACCTAACCAGCCTGAAAGTTTACACTTCAGTTTCTTTAGTGGCTTTGTTGTAAGTTTCTTATATAAGGAGTATGGAATGCTATTGACTTCTGCTTCAGTATCTGCTTTCATTTTGACTTCATCCCTTGTACTTTGAGCACTACCATACCTTTTGTAGACTTCTTTGTTGTTTTGCCAACTGCGCCGATACACACTGCATCCATAAAGTAAGTTAGAGTACCTTCATCCTCTCGAATTTCATTGAGCCTAGCGTTAAAGGCCCGTTTTCGGTGACTCTTATTTAGTTTCCCTTGGCCTAGCCTAGTCATTTTTTCCTATATTTTATTCTATTTGGTGTTATTCCTACGTTCCACCCTGGGAATTGTTGGTATAGTGTTTATTTATAGTTACCATTTGTAGTTTTCTCAGGGTGGGATGGCTCTGAAACGACTCCTTTGTGTTCACGTTTACTTGTGTGTCCCCTGGCTGTTGTCAGGTTTGTTTATTCGTGTGGCTTTTTGGCTACCCTTGTCCGTACTCGTTCCTCGTTCATTTTTGCGCTTGTATAATTATTGTTTGACTTTGTAGCACGGCCTGTAGCTGTGGAACCCAGTCGTTAAACTAAGACAGTTTCGTTTCGTTTCGTACCTTCATCTTCACTGTTAGTGTCAGATGTAAGATTCAAGTCATTTTGCCTAAAATTAGTAGGCCTATCACTCACGGTGCTAATATGTTTGTTTTCATTTCTGCATTTCCTTGCGTAGTGATTAAGTTTTTCACAAATGTTACACTGTTTATTATATGCTGGACATCTTGTTGGATGGTCAAAGCTGTGGCCATACCCACAAAATCTACACTCAGTTTTGTTGTCTTTGCCTTGCTGTTTTGGGATGTTCTGAGTGTATGAACTTTGAACTTTCTTAGGCTTTCTTTGGAAAAATTTGGTATTTAGTTTTGAGGGCATGTCTTTAGAGATTGAATGTTGTGATTGTCACCTGTCATATGCTGCAGTTGTGCCTGGCTAGTCTCAAGCGCACGACATATTTCATTTGCAGTTTTTAAGTCCAATTTGGACACTCGTAACAACTTTGCCCTCAAATCATCAGATTGAATACCACATATATCCTGTCTCAAATAAGACTATCCTTCAACTCACTAAATTCACAGTCTTTCAAAAGATTTTTGTACTCGGTAACGTACCGCTCAATGGGTTCCGATTCTCGTTGGTTTCTGCTATTAAAAATGTATCGTTGATGTGTGACATTTTTTTGTCCTTCACTATAATTTTTGAACTTTGAAAGTATGTCAGCAAGTTTGACAGTATTGACATCAGTTAAGTCAAAAGTGTTATAAATGTCTATAGCTTCTGGTCCTGCTGCTGAAAGGAACAAATTGATTTTCACCTTATCACTCTTCCCATACAACTTATTTGCTTCCATATAAATATCAAACTGCTGCTTAAACCTCTGCCAATTGGCTGCAATATTTCCATCCAAAATCACTGGTGAATGGTGTTCACTTCTGACACCATGTAAGAAAATCTATAAATATCACAGATAAGTATAGCTTCTTCATTGAATCATATTCTCTAATAGTTCTATTACAAAGTACAATCTACAACACACACAACTGTACAGTATATACAACCACAAGGGCAACACACAACTGTACAGTATACACAACCACAAGGGCAACACACACAACTGTACAGTATACACAACCACAAGGGCAACACACACATCTGTACTGTATATACAACCACAAGGGCAACACACACAACTGTACAGTATATACAATCACAAGGGCAACACACACAACTGTACAGTGATATACAACCACAAGGGCAACACACACAACTGTACAGTATACACAACCACAAGGGCAACACACAACTGTACAGTATACACAACCACAAGGGCAACACACAACTGTACAGTATACACAACCACAAGGGCAACACACACAACTGTACAGTATACACAACCACAAGGGCAACACACACATCTGTACTGTATATACAACCACAAGGGCAACACACACAACTGTACAGTATATACAATCACAAGGGCAACACACACAACTGTACAGTATACACAACCACAAGGGCAACACACACAACTGTACAGTATACACAACCACAAGGGCAACACGCACAACTGTACAGTATATACAACCACAAGGGCAACACACACAACTGTACAGTATATACAACCACAAGGGATGATCAAGGTCACATACCATAACAGCAGGTAGCACCCTGTCATTGTAATTTTGTGTTCTCGTGAGGGAGGCGTTAAGCGTTGCATGGTTGGCATTTGGTATCGTTGAGTAACGCAGGTAGCACCCTGTCATTGTAATCTTGTGTTCTCGTGAGGGAGGCGTTAAGCATTGCATGGGTGTCCATGCTGAAAGTTTCTCTTTGGGCCATGTTAACATAATAAATAATTGCCTAAAAAATTAGTAGACTTCAAGAAACTTTTTAATTTGCATTTCATATTGAAAATATCAAATATGACCCCCCAAAAACAGTCAATTGGATTTTGCACTACTATGGGTTGAGCTATAACATCATTGATGTCTAGGTTTCGTCATCTTCGACGTTTCGCATCCGTGTGGGAGCACCGACTTTAGAAGCACTTTATACAGCTTTATATTGGTTTTCTTACTGATGTCATTTGAAATCCATATTTTCTTTAGCGTGTTGAATGTCCCTCTGGCTTTTGTGGTAGTGCTGAAAGCAATATCAGGTCATGTGTATTTTATCATTACTTTGCAGGAGCTGTGTTTGCAATTGTGGGCGTGGTCGACAATCTAGCAACATTCCTGATACCCCTTGGCTTTCAAACTGTTTATGCATACACGGTGCAGGCTGGCAACCCGATGCTGGTATACTACATTATGCTTGCCATGATGGTGCCACCTTTTGTAGTCACCATGTAAGTAAACTTTTAGAGCATTGCAATGGGGGGCGGGAGATGGTACTGTTGGCATAATTATGTTCTTCATCTACATGTTCAGTAATCCTCTCACACTCACGGTTCTACATATGATTTTCAGGTTTGGTGAAGGCATGTCTAATAGGGGTGGGATGGTCCTTGTTTGTCTGCAGTGTGTCCTTCAGAATGACACTTTATTTACTCTACTTGCCCAGTCCACTCAGCTGTAAATGAATACCAGCATTGCTGGGAGTTAGCCTGCAATGGCCTGGCACCCTATCCAGGGGGAGTCGTGCACCACCCTATCTAGAGAAGTCATGCACCACCCTATCCAGGGGTAGTCATGTGCCACCCTATCCAGCGGGAGTCATGCGCCACCCTATCCAGGGGAGTCATGTGCCACCCTATCCAGCGGGAGTCATGCGCCACCCTATCCAGGGGGAGTCGTGCACCACCCTATCCAGCGGGAGTCGTGCACCACCCTATCCAGGGGGAGTCGTGCACCACCCTATCCAGGGGGAGTCATGCACCACCCTATCCAGAGGAGTCATGCAACACCCTATCCAGGGGAGTCATGCAACACCCTATCCAGGGGTAGTCATGCGCCACTCTATCCAGGGGAAGTCATGCACCACCCTATCCAGAGGGAGTCGTGCACCACCCTATCCAGGGGGAGTCATGCACCACCCTATCTTGGGGGAGTCATGCACCACCCTATCCAGAGGAGTCATGCAACACCCTATCCAGGGGAGTCATGCAACACCCTATCCAGGGGAGTCATGCAACACCCTATCCAGAGGGAGTCGTGCACCACCCTATCCAGGGGGAGTCGTGTGCCACCCTATCCAGGGGGAGTCGTGCACCACCCTATCTTGGGGGAGTCATGCCCACCCTATCCAGAGGAGTCATGCAACACCCTATCCAGGGGAGTCATGCAACACCCTATCCAGGGGTAGTCATGCGCCACTCTATCCAGGGGAAGTCATGCACCACCCTATCCAGGGGAGTCATGCAACACCCTATCCAGGGGTAGTCGTGCACCACCCTATCTTGGGGGAGTCATGCACCACCCTATCCAGAGGAGTCATGCAACACCCTATCCAGAGGAGTCGTGCACCACCCTATCCAGGGGAGTCGGGTGCCACCTATCCAGGGGAGCACCACCCTATCTTGGGGGAGTCATGCACCACCCTATCCAGAGGAGTCATGCAACACCCTATCCGGGGGAGTCATGCAACACCTATCCAGGGTAGTCATGCGCCACTCTATCCAGGGAAGTCATGCACCACCCTATCCAGAGGAGTCATGCAACACCCTATCCAGGGGAGTCATGCAACACCCTATCCAGGGGAGTCATGCAACACCCTATCCAGGGGGAGTCGTGCACCACCCTATCTTGGGGGAGTCATGCACCACCCTATCCAGAGGAGTCATGCAACACCCTATCCAGGGGAGTCATGCAACACCCTATCCAGGGGTAGTCATGCGCCACTCTATCCAGGGGAAGTCATGCACCACCCTATCCAGAGGAGTCATGCAACACCCTATCCAGGGGAGTCATGCAACACCCTATCCAGGGGAGTCATGCAACACCCTATCCAGAGGAGTCATGCAACACCCTATCCAGGGGAGTCATGCAACACCCTATCCAGGGGTAGTCATGCGCCACTCTATCCAGAGGGAGTCGTGCACCACCCTATCCAGAGGAGTCATGCAACACCCTATCCAGGGGAGTCATGCACCACCCTATCCAGGGGTAGTCGTGTGCCACCCTATCCAGAGGAGTGCACCACCCTATCCAGGGGAGTCGTGCACCACCCTATCTTGGGGGAGTCATGCACCACCCTATCCAGAGGAGTCATGCAACACCCTATCCAGGGGAGTCATGCAACACCCTATCCAGGGGTAGTCGTGTGCCACCCTATCCAGAGGGAGTCGTGCACCACCCTATCCAGGGGGAGTCGTGCACCACCCTATCTTGGGGGAGTCATGCACCACCCTATCCAGAGGAGTCATGCAACACCCTATCCAGGGGAGTCATGCAACACCCTATCCAGGGGTAGTCATGCGCCACTCTATCCAGGGGAAGTCATGCACCACCCTATCCAGAGGGAGTCGTGCACCACCCTATCCAGGGGGAGTCATGTGCCACCCTATCCAGCGGGAGTCATGCGCCACCCTATCCAGGGGGAGTCATGCACCACCCTATCCAGGGAGTCATGCACCACCCTATCCAGGGAGTCATGCACCACCCTATCCAGGGAGTCATGCACCACCCTATCCAGGGGGAGTCATGCACCACCCTATCCAGGGAGTCATGCACCACCCTATCCAGAGGGAGTCGTGCACCACCCTATCCAGAGGGAGTCGTGCACCACCCTATCCAGGGGGAGTCATGTGCCACCCTATCCAGCGGGAGTCATGCGCCACCCTATCCAGGGGGAGTCATGCACCACCCTATCCAGAGAGTCATGCACCACCCTATCCAGGGAGTCATGCACCACCCTATCCAGGGAGTCATGCACCACCCTATCCAGGGGGAGCCATGTGTTCTCATCCACTTGTGCTTAAAACCAAGGATAAGCACTGCAGCCTTTTTGGCATTCGTGGTCCAAATATGGATTTAGCTTTTAACACCTATGTGCACTTTGACATTAGTCAGGGCTGTTGTTATTCATGTATGCATTCATCTTCAACGACACAGTTATCTATCAGTTGTTGTTAATCCAATGGCTTTTTACCTCCGCTACCTCCGCCAATGAAGCTGGACAGTGCTTATGTTTTCATCTGCATTTGTTTGTTAGTTTGTTGTTTGTTTGTTTGTCTGATTTATCTTCAACATATCTCAACTTGATATCTATACTAATGTTTGGATTTTGATTAAACTTGGTGTGTGGTATTTTGCTGTTTAAAGGATTAGTTCAGGGGTCAAGCTAGTCTTATCTTATTTGAAAAAGAACTTTAAAGGAAACAAAATGGTGAAGAAAGCATTTAAAAATCGTATTTCGTCAAGGAGGTTTTTTAAAGCTTGGTATCATTTGTGTAGAAAGACTGAAATCAGACTATATTGTGATGTAATAGCCTCAGATTCCTCAAAATCTTCATGTATTCAATCCTGTTTTGTCCTGCAATTTTGCTGCCTAAAAACCATGGGATCTGTTAAAAAAATAGTCAAACCTAATTAACAAAGCGCATTAAAATTGTGTCCTAAACACCCGATCATTAATATAAAACTGGTCGGGTGATCAAATTACATACCCCTGCTTCTGCTTTGCATTGCTTGCTTACTCGCCCATTAAATCATGGGATACAGTTTCCATGCTCCGTGACGTGATTCACGCATGAGTGATTCAACTCATTATGAGTAGTTTGTATGCATGCAATCGTGACTGGAAATTATCCGGCTATGCTTGAAAGACGTTATTACTTTTGTGGGTTTTTCCAGTTAGTGGAGGTGAGATGCTGCATGCATCATTTGACAGGTGTACCCCCAGTTTTTGCAATGCGGCGGCTAGATCATCATGTAGGTCGGTATTCCTTACATACATCCTGAAAAAAGTTCGAGGGAAAATAATTAAAATAGCGAAAAAAGAAAAGAATTTTTTTTTAAAAACACATTAACAAATTGTTAAGAATGTTAGGATAAAGACTCCAACTTTTCATAGTAGACTTTCCACACCAGTCATTTCTACGTCGATAAGACAGAGCTTTAAACTAGAATATCTCCTCAACGATATAAGATTTTTGAAAACTTTTTCCACCATTTTGTTTCTTTTAAGTCATCTTTCATATAAGATGGACACGCGTGACCACCGAACTAATCCTTTAAAGATGGGGTAAATCAACTTTAGGATATATTGGAACAGGGGAAGGACAGAAGTTGATGGGTGGGGATGTTTTGAGGTCATGATAAAATTACCATTCTTACGAGGAATGGTCCATCAATCATTCATGGGTTTTGCACATAGTCCTCCAAAGCATATGATGTATATTTATATTTAGGTTCAGCCAAGGACTAATCTGATTTGCATCACTAAACAGCAGTTATGTGGCTTGAGCCCCAAATGAATGACCTATTGTGCACAGTGTAATAGTAGCTGGTTGCTAACAAGTGAACTGTGAATAGACTATGAAGATGTTATCAGTTAAGAAGGTATAGATTACCCCTGTGTTGTGTATGGTGTAACAATAGCTGGATGCTAGTCAATGAAATGTGAAGAGTCTCTCAGGTTGAATGGTGTGGATTACCCCCTGATTTTGAGAAAATTGAGGATGTCGGGTTGGAGGGGTCTAAGGGCCAAAAAATCAAAATGGTGAATTATCTGTCATAAATGTATCTCAAGAAATGATGATTGGATGGTGCTTAGAGGTGGTGAGTGGTTTTGTTATCACTTAACAAAAAGTGATTGAAAAACTGGGGCAAATGGGGAAGGGCAGAAATGCAGCGGTGGATGTTTAGGGTGAAATCTGTCAAGACTTAGTTGAAATTTTCCAGTGGAATGTACTGAACATTAAATTCATGCCCGGAAAGAAAATCTGATCTGATCTGAGCTCCTGCAGTGGGTCTGATCGCATGCTCGCACTCAAGTGAGAACACATGATATTGTTTTTTTTTTGGTTCTGATGCTAAGAGCATAAGGAACCTATGCAGTCATGCTGGTGTGTGTATGTATGTGTGTGTGTGTGTATGCATGTATGTGTGTCTGTGACAGCAAGCTTGTAAGCACGATATTTCAAGAACAATGCTCTGGATTCATGTCATACATGGTACACAGATATCCCATGGTCTGTAGATGTGCCCTATTGTTTTTGGTAGTGATGTTGTACATATTAATGAGTAGGCGGGGTTTAATGTTAAAATCTTGAAATGCTTATAATTTAACAACTGAATGTCTGTTTTGTTTCAAATTTAGTATAATTATGATGCTAGCTAGTCTGTACATGTGTATGTTTTAGAAACATTGAATATCATTAATATGCATAGTAGGCGGGGCTTTATGATTTTCCTGAAAATAGCTTGTAAGTAATGTATCTCAAAAACAGTAACCTTGATTCATGTCACATTTGGTATACATATAGCCCATGATCTGTAGATGCGCCTTATTGTTTTTGGCAGTGATGTCATGCATATTAATAAGTGGGTGGGGCTTAAAGTGAAAATTTTGAAAAGGTATGGCAATTATGTCTGTTTTGAGTCATATTGGGCATGATAATTTTGTTGATTAATTTGTACATGCTTATGTTATCAGCAGATGTCATTGATATGCATGGTGGGCGTGGCTTAATGTGAATGTCCTAAATGTAAAGTAAACATACTGCATCTCATAAACTATACATCAGATTTATGCTATATCAGGGGTCATGGTCTGTACATATGTTCTAATGTTGTGGTAGTGATGTCATGAATATTAATGAGGCGGGCTTACTGACAAATTCTTGAAATAGAATAAACAAACAACCATTTTTGCATCATACTTGCTATGATAATGTTGTTAGTTATTGTGCAAATGCTAATGTTGTCAGCATTTTGATTAATCTGCATGGTGGGTGTGGCTCATGAATGAATATCATGGAACAAATATTTCATGATAGGCCATATGCAAATGACTTGACAGTTAATACAAATTTTGCAAATCAATCAGCTTACGAAAAAAAAGCATTGGAACCACAAAACCTTTTGGTTCTGGTTATACTTCTTTATTTGTGTTTTTACCTGAGATTCTGTGACATCACATCCTCACATTCATCAAGTCTTCATGCATTCATTGTATTTCTTTATTTGTGTTTTTACCTGAGATTCTGTGACATCACATCCTCACATTTATCAAGTCTTTATGCATTCATTGTATATCTTTATTTGTGTTTTTACCTGAGATTCTGTTGCTTAACAACAGTCGGATGTGTCAGATAAGTCGTAAGTCAGAATCTAGTAAAGTAACCATCTCAAGAAACGGAAGAAAAAAAAAAGCAAAACTGAATTTAATTTTCTTTAGGATCAATTTCTATATTGGTTGAAAGAGTATTAAAATCTGAGCAGATTTATGTTAATTTTAAAGAAAAAAACACTTTTTTGAGTTTTTTGAGTTCTGGCTGATCAAGATTTGGTCAGTTTTTAATTGATGAGAAATTTGTGACACATGACCGGACAAACAGCTGTGTGATTCCTTAATGGAGCACTAGACTGAAAAGTGAGGGAGCTTGTTTTTGAGAATTTCAGAGATATATTATCAACAACAGATTGATAAACTTCCGATAAGCTTACCTTCCTCATCTTCCTTTCAATGCCTTACCTCCTTTCCCTTATTCACCTTCCCTCCCCTCTTCCCTCTATCCCTCCTCCCTTCCTCTATCCCTCCTCCCTTCCCTCTATCCCTCCTCCCTTCCCTCTATCCCTCCTCCCTTCCCTCTATCCCTCCTCCCTTCCTCTATCCCCCTCCTTCCTCTATCCCTCCTTCCTTCCCTCTATCCCTGCTCCCTTCCCTCTATCCCTGCTCCCTTCCCTCTATCCCTGCTCCCTTCCCTCTATCCTCCTCCCTTCCCCTCTATCCCCCTCCTTTCCTCTATCCCTTCTCCCTTCCCTCTATCCCTCCTCCCTTCCCTCTATCCCTCCTCCCTTCCCTCTATCCCTCCGCCCTTCCCTCCTCCCCTTTCCTCTATCCCTCCTCCCTTCCCTCTATCCCTCCTCCTCCCTTCCCTCTATCCCTCTCTTCCTCTATTCCTCCTCCCTTTCCTCTATCCCCTCCCTTCCCTCTATCCCTCCTCCCTTCCCTCTTTCCCCTCCTTCCCTCTATCCCTCCTCCCTTCCCTCTATCCCTCCTCCCTTCCTCTATCCCTCCTCCCTTCCTCTATCCCTCCTCCCTTCCCTCTATCCCTCTGCCCTTCCCTCCTTCCTTCCTCTATCCCTGCTCCCTTCCCTCTATCCCTGCTCCCTTCCCTCTATCCCTCCTCCCTTCCCCTCTATCCCCTCTCTTCCCTCTATTCCTCCTCCCTTTCCTCTATCCCTCCTTCCCTCTATCCTTTCCTTCCCTCTATCCCTCCTCCTTCCCTCTATCCCTCCTCCTTCCTCTATCCCTCCTCCCTTCCCTCTATCCCTCCGCCCTTCCCTCCTTCCTTCCCTCTATCCCTGCTCTCTTCCCTCTATCCCTGCTCCCTTCCCTCTATCCCTCCTCCCTTCCCTCTATCCCTCCCTTCCCTCTATTCCTCCTCCCTTTCCTCTATCCCCCCTCCTTCCCTCTATCTTTTCCTTCCTCTATCCCTCCTCCCTTCCCTCTATCCCTCCTCCCTTCCCTCTATTCCTCCCTTCCCTCTATTCCTCCTCCCTTTCCTCTATCCCCTCCCTTCCCTCTATCCCTCCTCCCTTCCCTCTATCCCTCCTCCCTTCCCTCTATCCCTCCTCCCTTCCTCTATCCCTCCTCCCCTTCCCTCTATCCTCCCCCTTCCCTCTATCCCTCCGCCCTTCCCCCTTCCTTCCCCTCTATCCCTGCTCCCTTCCCTCTATCCCTGCTCCCTTCCCTCTATCCCTCCTCCCTTCCCTCTATCCCTCCTCCCTTCCCTCTATTCCTCCTCCCTTTCCTCTATCCCCCCCTTCCCTCTATCCTTTCCTTCCCTCTATCCCTCCCTTCCCTCTATCACTCCTCCCTTTCCTCTATCCCTCCTCCCTTCCCTCTCTGTCCTAATTCAAGCACCTTAGTTTTTAACACCCTCTTGGCACATTTACTCTAACTGTCGCAATACCATTAAACATCAACAAACCAAACCATAAACCTAATGGCTCCATTGCCCACAGACGATGTGAGGGAATAGGTTACTTGAATGTTCATATTAACCAGAAAATTTCTAAACCCAACGGTTTAGCAATTAGCTAGATAAGCATTCATTTTTGGGGGAACTGCTCCTTCAATTTTATATTATGAATGTCAGTCTCTAAAAATGAACAGATTGATAAACTTCATGCCTCCATAGCTCACAGATGATGTGAGGACAAAAGGTCACATGAATATTCATATTAAACAGAAAATTGGTAAACCTAATTAGGTAGATAAGCATTCAATTTTGGGGGTTCCTTAAGAATATGTGCTCACTGCTCCTTTAATTTTCTTTCATAAATGTCAGTCACTAAAAATGATTGGAATGTTTATTACTTCTAGAATTTGATTAGGGGCATGGAAAAGATTGAAAACCTTTTGGTTAAAATTTGCTGCACCACGTCACAGACTTGTGGTAGACGTTAAAAAACCAAAGAATTGACAAAAAATACCTACAATAGCTAATACATGACAAAAAATATGCAAATTAACGCCTGAGATTTAAAAATTGGCCACTTAAAATGTTTAATATTTAACTGATTTTCACGAAATTCACGGGAATATTCATTAAAAAGACAGCAGTGTCACACACAGAGCAAGGATGTTTTTGTACATCCTTGCACAGAAGATGTTGAGCCAAAATATTTGGCTAGATTTCAAAAGACATTCTAAAACGTGTTTGAACAAAAGATGTTTTAATGCATCCTGCAAAATTTGATACCCTCGCCCTTCAAAAAATTAAAAGATATGCAATTAATGCCTGAGATTTAAAAATTGGCCTCTTTAAAATGTTTAATATTTAACAAGATGAAATAACCATCCTTATGAAGAATGGTCCATCAATCATTTATGGGTTTTGCACAAAGTCCTCCCAAGCATATAATGTATATTTTCATTTAGGCTCTGCCAAGGACTAATCTGATTCGTATCACTAAACAGCACTTATGTAGCAAGCTACATAAGACGAATGACCTATTGTGTACAGAGTAACAGCAGCTGGTTGCTAACAAGTGAACTGTGAATAGACTATGAAGATGTTATCAGATAAGAAGGTATAGATTACCCCTGTGTTGTGTATGGTGTAACAATAGCTGGATGCAAGTTAATGAAGTGTGAAGAGTCTCTGGGTTGAATGGTGTGGATTACCCCTGATTTTAAGAAAATCAGGGGTGTGGGTTGGAGGGGTCTAAGGGCCAAAAATTATTAATGATTGATTTTGTTTACATTATTTGTTACTACGACGTTTTTTTAATAAATATAAAAGCAATTTAGCTAGTTGCCTCTCCATATCCCTTTAAAATACATCAGACATTATGGAAGATGCTATTTGAATTTTGTTTAAAAGTGTTCACACTGCTCGAGCTATAACTCACATGAAGCAATATCTTTCCTTAGGAGAAATGGTCCGTCAATCGTTCACAGTTAATGCACATATTACCTCAGGCATATGATACAGCTATTTTTATCACCAGTTTGCAAGCAAATTTCTCCCACTTCGACACCTGACACGGATGAGTAATTTCAATCACAAAAGTGCCCTGATTACTTCGCTTGGCTTGTGTAATCTTATACACACATTCATGGGCTTACTAGGCTGTGGTGTGCATGGGAATGGCAGATAAACAATCATTGTTTGGAGTGGAAACGTAGTACACTGAACAGGAAGTCGGATTGGTAATTGTCATACCCGAGTTTTCAGGATTAACTCAGGTGTCGGGTGCGGGTAGGTTTAAAGAAAAACTTTTCGGCATGTATCCTTTTTGTGTGTTCACGAAAAATTTCATTCTTCTGCAAATTCAGTTTGAGTAACGTTTTGCTATTTCTTTTTCCATTTACAGAATTTTGCACCTATTTGGACAAAAATCAAGTGAGAGCCACACAGTACTAGTAGAATAGACGGTACAGTTGCAACAAGAAGAAATTTGATCTTATTTTGTGGTGCATAAGATAGGTTAATCCTTTTAAATTTGTATCTATAAAACAAGCATCTGGTTTGCATGCATATTTTTTTTATAGCTTTAAATTAATTAATGCCATTAATTGTGAAAGAGGTAACGCAACTTGTGAAGAAAAACACACATTTTTAACAACACAACAAATTTGGGGTAATATAAAGGAATATGGGTTATAAAGAATGCTACATTACATTGTTGTTTTGTTTTATGCTCGTCAATACACACTATTCGTGCCAAAATTGTTTTTTTTTTTTAAATCTTTTTTTCAAAAATGTAATAAAACAAATTTTAAATGAGAAACTTCAGAAATGAGAAATTTCAGGCAATTAACGAAGAAATTTTAGGCAGTTTTGAAGAAATTTTAGGCTGTTATGAAAAAATTTAGGCAGTTTTGAAGAAATTTTAGGCTGCTATGAAGAAATTTTAGACAGTTTTGAAGAATTTTTAGGCTGTTATGAAGAATTTTTAGGCAGTTTTGAAGAACTTTCAGGCTGCTATGACGAAATTTTAGGCTGTTAAGAAATTTTAATCTGCTGGGCAATATACACTATTCTTGCCAAAATTGTTTAATTTTTTTTTAAATCTTTCAACAACAAAAAATAAATATAAATCAATTACAAACAAAACTATTCTTGCCAAAATTGTTTAATTTTTTTTTAAATCTTTCAAAAACAAAAAATAAATATAAATCAATTACAAACAACAAAATTTAAATGAGAAACTTTAGAAATGAGAAATTTTAGGCAATTATGAAGAATTTTTGGGACTCTTTATCTGTTTACACCGAGGAAGCTTGGATAAGTACCAGCCCTATAAGCCTAACGGCTATTTTCTTAAACCATGATGATAATGATTTCTTTAGCTAAGGTCCTAAGGAAAGCTTAATGTCATGTGAACCTAATATTCACACGACAAATTTATCTTCAAAATGACGCTCGCAACATTAATGGATGCAGTGTTGAAATGAGTTGTAAAATTTCCCATGGTTCTGAATAAAGGTGTCAAAATCTTCCTACGAAAAATTGTGACAAATATTATTAATGTAGTAAATACATCTTTATTTCCTTCATTCTTTCTCAATTTAATGTTCTTTTCATCGCACAATTGCACCACATATACTGTTGCTTACTCAAGAAATCTAAAAATATATATATATATATATCATTAATTTTTAATGAACAAAAAGATCTTTGCGTGAATTCCTGTTTTTTCCTGCGGTTGTAACCGCCAGAATTGTACATGAAGCAATATCTTCCCTTAGAAGAAATGGTCCGTCAATCATTCACAGTCAATGACCACATCACCTCAAGCATATAATACATAACTACTTTTATCACCAGTTTGCAAACAAATTTCTCCCACTAAGACACCTAACAAGGATGAGTGATTTCAATCACAAAAGTACCTTGATTATTCATCTCTGGCGTTGTGTAATCTTATACACACAAATTGGGTTACTTGGCTGTGGTGTGCATGGGAATGGCAGATAAACAATCATTGTTTGGAGTGGAAACACAATACACTGAACAGGAAGTCAGGTTGGTAACTGAGTAATTTTTCAGGGTTAACTCGGGTGTCGGGTGCGGGTAGGCTTCAAGAGAAACGTTCACCATGTATATTTGTTCCAGGTCTGGGTGAATGCTGAATCAAATCTCATTTCGCTTTACAGCTTGTAAACAAGACCTTAAAGGGGTGTTTCTGATTTAAGATTCCAGCCATCATAATCGCTAATAATTTATTGTATTGTTACTGGGATGTTGTTTGATTTATAGTCAATATATCATCATATAAATTGTGTGCAAAAATTCGGTTGCTAAGAAAATAAACAGGAAAAAATGATTTTGATTTTTAAACAAATTAAGTTACTAAGAAATAGAAGATCCAGGCATTGCTACAAGAGACCAAAAGCTTTAGGAATAAGGAATATATATTGTTATAGTAAATAACAATATATAGTGTTATATTGAATAACAATATATATTGTTATATTGAATAATAATATATATTGTTATATTGAATAACAATATATATTGTTATATTGAATAACAATATATATTGTTATATTGAATAACAATATATATTGTTATATTAAATAATAATATATTTTGTTATATTGAATAACAATATATATTGTTATATTGAATAACAATATATATTGTTATATTGAATAACAATATATATTGTTATATTGAATAACAATATATATTGTTATATTGAATAACAATATATATTGTTATATTGAATAACAATATATATTGTTATATTGAATAACAATATATATTGTTATATTGAATAACAATATATATTGTTATATTGAATAACAATATATATTGAATAACAATATATATTGTTATATTGAATAACAATGTATATTGTTATATTGAATAACAATATATATTGAATAACAATATATATTGTTATATTGAATAACAAAATATATTGTCATATTGAATAACAATATATATTGTTATATTGAATAACAATATATATTGTTATATTGAATAACAATATATATTGTCATATATTGTTATTGAGGTCCACATTTGTGACTTAGATATGAGCAAACTTTTCTGTTTTCTAAAATAACCCTGACAGAACAATTATACGTTGGGCCAATGTTGGCAAATTGGTTGCCTGCAGTTTGGCTGCTCATTGGAAAAATGTTGTGCCAACAATTGGGTTCGGGACTGGTGCCCAACTTTTTGGCTGGTATTCGTTGGCTCAACGTTGGCACACCCTTTGGTTGCCCAACATTATGCCAACTTTATGTGCAATCTGGAGTAAATCAGTCATATTTAAATTCTCTGTTACAATTCTTAGATGGAGAGCAGTTGAGTGACAGAGTTTCTGAATTATTGGCGTAACAATAGAAAGTGTTACCCTCATTGAATGAAATTTTACTGGAGAAATTTTTAACTTTGGAATAAAAAGATTAAGATATTTTTGTAATTATATTGTGTATACTAGAATAGCATGAAAAGATTGAAAATTTGGTGAACTGTGATGGGGAAACTAGCAATGGTACTTTCACAAGTTACAAACTTCTGCATGGATTTGAAAGCACATTTTGAAAATGGATTATTAAGTGAAAACTTACACACAGAAGATATTCATTCATCAGGGCTGCAATTCTTATTCACAAAGTTTGTGGAAGTAGAGGAAAGGGGCAAAAGAAGGGGAAGGTAAGGGAGGGGGCTAAGGAATGGGAAGGGGCAGAGCCTAGAAGAGGGGGCTAAATATTTTAGGGAGCTGGGGGGGAGATATCCCAAGCTGGGGGGCAAGCTTAATATTTTGAACACAGAGGCATTTGAATGCACAAAATGCAACAGTTTACCTTATAGGGTCAAAGCAGTGGTATGGAACGGGTGGGGTGTGTTGTGGAGGGGCTGGAGTGAAGATCTGAGGGGTCTGGGTCTGCCCCAGACCCCTGGGATCTTCACCCCAGCGCCTCCACATCCATCCCAAAAGCTGGAAATTTTAACCAAGATATAGTAAGGCTTAAAATACAGCAGTTTACCTTATAGGGTCAAATAAATGGTGTAAAAGTTAAGGTGTGTGGGGAAGGGGGATAACTGGACCAAAGGCCAGGGATTTAGACCAGATCCACTTAAAGCTTTAACATTTTAACCATGATGAACAAAGGGCAAGAAATGCAATGCACAAAATGGTCAATACGCGGGGAGTTGACCTTTAGTGGTAGGGTCGGATAGTTGCATGTCCGTCTGTCCCTGTGAATCATGTAACACAGGTCCAGGTGTATGTATACCTGTATTGAATGAAAGCAAGATCAGTTGTTGTCAACTTGTCATTTTGCTCATAAATGATCCTTTTTGTAAACATTTTTCTACGTTCTGATTTGTGTGACAAAATGAAGAGTCTGTTCCTTTTAAACAATTCCAAAGTTCAGTCGATTCTGACCATTTGCCTTTCAAAATGGAGTTATAATCACTTTTACCTTTGATACACTTTATTCAAGTTTAGCATATTATGTAAAATTTTTTTTTTGCTGATAACCATATTCATTTTGTATGCACTTTCTTTGTCTTGCAGCTATTTTACATGTATTCATGATCTTCACACAAGCATTCAGTGCAGGGGTATGCATATATCTAAGTCAAACTGTATATGTCACTTACAACAGACATACTTTTAACATCTATAAGTTAAGAATTGCAGATGGGAAACCACAATTTCTAAGTTAGTCAAAAAATATTATGTTGCAGGCAAGACTTGTACCCACAGCATCATGAATATAAGACGCAGGCTTTAACATTGAGGCTGAGTCACTAACTCCTTAAATGCTCAATTTTCACCCCATTAGTCATTTTAGTCTATACTTAACTATACATTAGTCTATACATTTAATTATACATTGGTCTATAGATTTAAAAGGATTAAAGAGAGCAATAGACTGAACAGTGAGGTCATATGTTTAAAAGAAAAAAAAACAACATAGATAACAGTGAGGGCATATATAATAATAATAATAAAAAAAATAATAATAATGATAATAAATAAAATAATGATTATAATAATAATAATAAAACAATAATTAATAATGATAATAATAATCCTTCATAATGATAATAAAATAATAATAATAATGATAAATAATGATAATAAGGTTGATGATAATGATAATAATAATAATAATAATAATAATAATAATGATAATAATAATGATGATAATGATAATAATAATAATGATAATAATAATAATGATAATAATAATGATGATAATAATAATGATAATAATAATAATAATAATAATGATAATAATAATGATGATAATGATAATAATAATAATGATAATAATGATAATAATAATGATGATAATAATAATGATAATAATAATAATAATAATGATGATAATAATAATAATAATGATAATAAAATTTGATAAATGAATAAATAAAAAAATTCAACTTATCTAGCATGCAATGTTTCTTATTTTTAAAATGGATTTATATTGTTAAAATGGACTGAAAAAAAATCCTTCACATTACCATTATACTCCTTTTTGGTACTTAATAAACTCTGTACCAAAATATCTAACTTTTGTTTGCTATTCTGGTACAGAGTGTATTAAGTACCAAAAAGGAGTATAACGGTAATGGGAAGACTTTATTCCAGTCCATTTTGTCAAAGAAATCCATTTTGAAAATAGAAGCTGTTTAAAGCAATTTTCAGGTTAATATGAATATTCAAGTGACCTTTGCCCTCACAATGGCTGTGAGCTATGGAGGCATGAAGTTTGTCGATCTGTTATGGATGACATAGCATAGCAAGGTTTAACGTCCAGAAAGCATCCAGTGCTGGACATTATATCAAGACAGCCACGGCCTTTGATAACCAGTTGTGAACTCACTGGTTGCAGACCCACCGCGATTCAAACCCGGGACGTGCGGGTGAGAGGACAAAGTACTAACCACTACAAGGAGGTCTGTGAAATTCGCCAAATCGAGCGCCCCCACTTTTTGGCCTATTGTTCCTTTTAATATATATATATCATTGACTGTAGACTACAGTCTAGGGATTAAAGTTTATGCTATTAAACAAGACAATATTGCTTCCATTCTGAA
>JAIGNY010003885.1:62500-127500 GCA_020152595.1 Chiridota heheva
AAGCCGCCAACTCTTATCTCCAAACCCCCTAACCACTCTGCAACCCTTGGTTCAATGATGACTGCAAATCTGTCATCAAGAACAGGGAAAAGCCCTAAGTATTTCAAAGCAAACCCAACCACTCACAACTCGAACCTCTTTTACATGAGCTGAGCCAAAGGCAGGCGTATTATCAAAACAGTCAAACCAACACCTGGAACCACTTCATCTCTTCTCTCACCACAACACACCAACACCAAAAGATTTGGAGTATGGTTAATATCTTCCATGGTAGGACAGGCAGTCCCTATCTGCCATCTCACTGAAGAAAAAAAAAAATATTGCCAACTATCTCACCACCTTCAGCCAAATCTCCTCTGCCTATTACTCTGATGCTTTAAAACAAAAAAAGCTCACGATGAAACACGGAGAATCAACTTTCTTTCTCCGACAACACAGAGAACTACATTCCTGGCATCAAGTTATCCAGGCTGAATTAAATCAGGGCTTAGATAACATCACCTACCAGTTCTTGAAACATCTTCTCAACAAAGCCATTGAAACCTCACTATCCTCATTATTTTCGAAGAGGGGTAAGAACCGACATCTGGACCTCACACTTGAAACCAATAGGATTTCCTCCCACCAGAGCTTTCTGAAAAACAGCCTTTTCAAAAAGAATCACCTCATTGCCATCTTTTTTCAAACAGGTGTAAGATAGCAACGTAAACTCCTATTGGGCTCAGAGGCCACCTCCCTATCTCCCCAGCTTTCTCCTATAAGATATTTTTAGGTCCGATCGGCCACATCGTCTCCAACTCTTAAACCAAAGAAGAGGGTTACGTGTCTCAAGGCAGCATCCTCTTCGACATCAATATTAACAACATTACGAAAAATCTTGGCCCCAAAATCAAGTGCAACCTCTTTATGGATGACTTTACTATTTGCTACTCCTCCCCCAGCTTTACTATCATTGAACACCGGTTGCAGCTAAGCCTTAATCGACTACAAGACTGGTGCAACGTTAATGGGTTTAAATTTTCCAAGACAAAGCTGTTTGCGTGCACTTTTGATACTCAACAATCTCAACTCCAACCCCGACCTCACGCTCTTCGGCAATTGCATTCGTACAGTCGGCAACACTAGATTCATGGGTTTAATCTTAGAACCTAAGCTCACCTACACTGCTACAAGCAGCATATGACCAACCTCAAGCAGAACTGCAAGAATTCCCTCAACCTGCTTCGCAACCGCTCTAACACTACTTGGGGAACGGACTGTTACACCCTCCTCAAAATCTTCAGGCTCACCAAGCTAGACTGGACGGCAGCATTGTCCACTGCGCCACCCATAACTCTCACCTTAGTCACATCAACACCATCCAAAACAAATCCCTCAGGCTCTGCCTGGGCGTCTAAAAACTTCCCCATCCCTAACTTCTTTAATGAGGCCAATGAGCTCCCCTACCTACTCAAATGTAAAAAGCTCAGCCTCCCATACGCCACTAGGACTCACGTGAACATCCATGATCCCGTCTACTACAACCTCATCAGATACCCCAAGTTCTCCACCCTCTTTGACAGGCTTAAATCCTAGTCCCTCCTTTTCAGGACAACGCATTAAGCTCGACATCCACCAACTTGACATCAACCCCACTGCTCTTGCCACATTCTCACGACCTTCTTTTTCCCGTGGGCCACCCGTACCCCTTCTACCCCTTCTATCTGGGTCTCTAGTTACAACAAGACCCAAACTCACCCAAACCTCTTCATCAACCTCCACAACCAAATCAAACACCACCTCTCCAACTACACCTCCATCTACATCTCCATCGACACTGAAGGTTTTAAAAAGACGACAAGACAGCATCTGCCCCTCTCATCCATGACATCACTCTCAGAAGCAAACTCCCCTTGACAACTCGTCCATCTTTTCAGCCGACACCAAGGCCATCATATTTTGCCTCAATTTCATTGAGTACTCTCCCCTCAACCGCTTTGCCATCTTTTCTGACTCCAAATCTGTCCTTGCTTGCTTACATAACCTTAAATGGAAAACCCCATCACCCACCAAATCTTTCGTAAACCGTAAACTCTTTTCACCCCTCCCCTCATATGCAGGAAAAACATCCTTTTCTTATGGATACCTATGACAAATCCAACATGGCTGCATAACAATCCCTCCTCCTCCCCCTTTACCCCGTTTCGCAAAAATCAAACCTGACATCAAACCGCTTATCATTTCACATGTCCGTCACCGCTAGTAATCAAATTGGAACACCCGCACTGAAAACAAAATCCACAACATTTAGCCTTCATTCCCACTAACCCCACTTCCTGCAACTTCTCTCATAAAGACACAAGTGCATCATCACGATCCCCTTACAGTCAAACACATCCTCCACACAGACACCCCAGTACACACCTCTGCAATAACAGAATAGTTTACACCATTCACACATTCTCACCCCTTCCCCCACACATACCTCTGCAATAAGTGTCACGATCCCCTTACAGTCAAACACATCCTCATTGACTGTCCTCTCTTTACCAACCCCAGAGCTTCCCCCAATCCCTTTAACTCCATTGCTGAGCTCTTCCGCAAAAACTCCCCAGAAAAATTAATCCTTCCTACACCAAACCTGCTACTATAACTATATCTAATTATCTTGTCCTAACTTTCTCCCAACTTATACCTACCTACTGTCCTCTACTCAACTTCTCCAATCTCTTTTCACCTATAACAAATCATGATCGTATAACCTACCCCCACAATCAATATATTTGTATGTTTAGATTGAACAGTATCCTTTCTTTGTATTTTTTTCTTCTAAATACAGTAAATTGTGCAATGTAACTGATGGAATTGTCGCGAAAAAGTCAAGGGGGCGAACTCAAGAAGTTCCAGACACATTTTATGACTTTACTTGAGTCATAAAGGAGGAGTTCAGAGGTCAAGCAGTCCATCTGATCAAGCAGTCCATCTGATATGAAAGAGGACTTTAAAGGAGCACTAAACCGAAAAGTGAGGGCGCTCATTTTTGCTAATTTCACAGATAAATCATCCACAACAGATCAATAAACTTTATGCCTCCATAGCTCACAGACGATGTAAGGGCAAATATATTACTTGAATATTCATAATAACTAGAAAATTGCATACCATTGCGTTCTAGATAAACATTTGATTTGTTGGGGAACATCCTAAAAATACGCCCTTACTTTTCGGTCTAGTGCTCCTAGTGAAGAAAGTATTCAAAAATCTTATTCCGTTCAAGGATTAGTTCAGTGGTCAAGCATGTTCATCTTAAATGAAAGAGGACTTCAAAAGAAACAAAATGGTGAACAAAGCATTCAAGAATCTTGAGAGAGAGTTGAACACACAATTACAATGACGGGGTCGTCGCCTGCGTATTCGGTTATGACAGTACAAATGCTATCACGAAACGCTTAATACGACCCGGACGAGAACACAGGTACGACGTACGGACAGACATAACATCGACAACCAAGTCAATGTCCACGGCCTTTGATAACCAGTTATGGTGCACTGGCGTGTCTACCCACCCCAGGATTGAACCCGGGGCCTCGTGGTTTGTAGACAGGTATGATAACCGCTACACCACAGTAGGTAGATAATCTTATTCCGTTAAGGAGATATAAAGGATCAGTTCAGTGGTCAAGCATGATCATCTTAAATGAAAGAGGACTTCAAAAGAAACAAAATGGTGAAAGAAAGCGTTCAAAAATCTTATTCCATTAAGGAGATATTTGGGTTATCTAAGTTTAAAGTTTGTTATCATTTATGTAGAAACAAATGAAATCAGACTAGTTATGTCATAGCCTCATATTCCTCAAAGTCTTTATGTATTCTATCATATTTTGTCCTACGATTTTGTGGTTTTAAACCAATGGATGTGTCAGGAAAGTAGTAAAACAATATAATAAGGGTAATTATAATTTATCACCTGAAGAAAGCTTGAGGAGAAATAATTCAAATAGCAAAAGTGTTAAATAAATCTTCTTTAAAATACATTAACAATTGTTAAGAATGTGAGGGTGAAAGATCGCCAACCTTTCATAGTAGACTTGCCACACCAGTCATTTCTACATAAATAAGACAGAGATTTAAACGTGAGTATCTCCTTAACGGAATAAGATTTTTTAACAGTTTAATCTTTTCTTCACCATATTGCATCTAAGTCCTCTTTTATATAAGATACACTTGCTTGGCCTCTGAACTAACCCTTTAACATGGTGATAAACAATCGTTACATTTATATATATATTTTTATTGAACAGCGTTCTGCCTTGTATTTTCTTTCTAAACACTGGTAAATTTGTTTAGAATTTTGCAATAAAACTGTCAGAATTGTCAAATTCGCGAAAGGGCAAGGGGCGAAAAGGGTGCCACATTTAAAGATTTCAAGTCTTGAGTTGTGACTGCGTGATAACTAATCAATACATTTATATCATGAACGGCATTCTTCTGTATTTTCTTTCTACATACTGACATACTGTAATTCTGTTCAAAATTATGCAATAAAACTGATAGACTTGTGTCAAATTTATGTGCAGCTCCTTTAAAACGTAATGCATAAAACCAATAGAAAAGCAAGAACAGGAGAGAAATTTGGCAGTTTACATGAACGGTTCTAACATATTTAAAAAAGAGAGCCAACTTTTTAAGGAGTCATATACGTACCCCACATTAAGTAACACTATTCATGGAGTGTAGCCATGCAGGGGTCATCAATATCTGACACCCCCTCCCCACGCCCGCTAGAAACAGGGTAAAAAGTTATAGGTCCATAAAACTATGATTTGAGGGTGCAGATTATTAGTGCTCCCCTAAACTTTCATCACCACCAGTCCTTCCCCTCACAATGTGGACCCGATGAATTGCGCCCTTATACTGTTATATCATAAAGCAAGAGTATATGTGTATCAGTGGCGTTTTTAGCGCCCCCTTCCCCTCCCTTCTTCTAAACCTGAAATATCAAATGAATCATAGAAAACAGAGATGTTCGTATCATCTTGAATTAACATTAATTTGGGATCAAAACACAGCAGTTTGCACCCGGGCCAAAATCGTGTGCAATTTTGGACCAATTAACTTTTCCATTTTTAGACAAAAGTTCTTCAAGTTTGGACTAAAATTTACAATTTACGGCCAAAAATCTTCTATGTCAGCACTGGACTGGCCCTTTAGCACCCTTGGGCTCCCTCCAGCTATTTGATGACACCATAGAACACTGCCCCTAAAGCATCCCAGTCCGACTCTGCTTCCAGTTTGAACCAAAACCTTTAATTTAAGTAATAATAATAATAATAATAATAATTATAATAATAATAATAATAATAATAATAATAATAATGATAATAATAATAATAATAATAATAATAATAATAATAATAATAATAATAATAATAATAATAATAATAATAATAATAATAATAATAATAATAATAATAATAATAATAATAATAATAATAATAATAATAATAATAATAATAATAATAATAATAATAATAATAATAATAATAATAATAATAATAATAATAATAATAATAATGAAAATAATGATAATAATAAAAATAATAATAATAATGAAAATAATAATGATAAATAAATAAAACCTTTGTAAAACATTTTTTGGGTCAAAACAATGGATGTTTTTGTCATAAAAAGGGACACTTCCTTTCGTTTTCGCCCAGGCTTTTTCGCCAAATTTTACAAATATTTCTCCCCAAGAGAAGTCACAGAACGTGCCCTTTTATTGCCCTTTCGCGCGTGCATTTATCGCGCATAAATACTATGTGTTATCATGGGTTAAAGATAATGTCCCCCATTATGTCATCTTGCCCCAAAGAATTTTCAGTATTCACCTCGTTCAGTCGTTGGACTATCTCACTGTCTTTCAATGCACGTGTTTTTATGTATTCACCTTGACTACCTCACTGTCTTTCAATGGACGTGTTTTTATGTATTCACCTTGACTACCGCACTGTCTTTTAATGGACGTGTTTTTATGTATTCACCTTGACTACCGCACTGTCTTTCAATGGACGTGTTTTTATGTATTCACCTTGACTACCGCACTGTCTTTCAATGGACGTGTTTTTATGTATTCACCTTGACTACCGCACTGTCTTTCAATGGACGTGTTTTTATGTATTCACCTTGACTACCGCACTGTCTTTCAATGGACGTGTTTTAATGTATTCACCTTGACTACCGCACTGTCTTTCAATGGACGTGTTTTTATGTATTCACCTTGACTACCGCACTGTCTTTCAATGGACGTGTTTTTATGTATTCACCTTGACTACCGCACTGTCTTTCAATGGACGTGTTTTTATGTATTCACCTTAACTACCGCACTGTCTTTCAATTGACGTGTTTTTATGTATTCACCTTGACTACCTCACTGTCTTTCAATGGACGTGTTTTTATGTATTCACCTTGACTAACTCACTGTCTTTCAATGGACGTGTTTTTATGTATTCACCTTGACTACCGCACTGTCTTTCAATTGACGTGTTTTTATGTATTCACCTTGACTACCGCACTGTCTTTCAATTGACGTGTTTTTATGTATTCACCTTGACTACCTCACTGTCTTTCAATAGACGTGTTTTTATGTATTCACCTTGACTACCGCACTGTCTTTTAATGGACGTGTTTTTATGTATTCACCTTGACTACCGCACTGTCTTTCAATGGAAGTGTTTTTATGTATTCACCTTGACTATCGCACTGTCTTTCAATGGACGTGTTTTTATGTATTCACCTTGACTACCGCACTGTCTTTCAATGGACGTGTTTTTATGTATTCACCTTGACTACCGCACTGTCTTTTAATGGACGTGTTTTAATGTATTCACCTTGACTACCGCACTGTCTTTCAATGGACGTGTTTTAATGTATTCACCTTGACAACCGCACTGTCTTTCAATGGACGTGTTTTTGTGTATTTACCTTGACTACCGCACTGTCTTTTAATGGACGTGTTTTTATGATGCATTGTTTCCAAATTCTCTCAAACATGTCATGAAAGATCCGCGCCCTTAATTACATAGGCGATGTTCGGTTTTTTTACGTTAAAAATCTCAAGGACACTAAAAATTTACGCATTACTGCCCTCACACTCAATACATACAACGTACGATTATACATTCACTGTATTTACGGAGTTTATTTCGGGAATGCTTAAGCGTATACAATATTACAGTAGATCTACCTACTGTGGTGTAGCGGTTATTATACCTGTCTACAGACCACGAGGCCCCGGGTTCAATCCTGGGGTGGGTAGACACGCCAGTGCACCACAACTGGTTATCAAAGGCCGTGGACATTGACTTGGTTGTCGATGTTATGTCTGTCCGTACGTTGTACCTGTGTTCTCGTCCGGGTCGTATAAAGCGTTTCGTGATAGCATTTGTACTATCATAACCGAATACGCAGGCGACGACCCCGTCATTGTAATTGTGGGTTCAACTCTCTCTCTCAGTAATATTGAGTGCAGGCGCTGCGGGTAGTAGGGTAGTAATGTCGTAGCACAATATTGGCATGTTAGGTTTTTTATAACGGAAAGAAGCCATGACAGGTTCAGGAAAGGGATGCACATCACTAAGTTAGTGAGAAGTCAAAATTCATTTCCCGATAAGATATCGAAAGTGATTCTAAGATCAGGACTGTTGTGACCTACTGCATGGCAGAAAAAACAAACGAAGTCAATAACAGAGTGACATGATGATTAACTCTGGCTATACATTTTCAGTCCAATGCATCCAAACTCACTAGAGTGAGTACCTCACTGATGAAACATCCTTGTAAAAATAAAGAATCCTCAGCCCCACATTACACACATGACTTGGTCCTGCAGTAGCCAAATCCACAATACCTGGTCCTTTACAATAAGTTCCACTTTGTGGGAGAATGTGTTGCTGTGATGTCATTCTGAACCTTTTCCTATTCGTTTATTAGCATTTTTTGTAAATCTTTAAATTTGAATATCTCCTGGTAGAAATAACATATCAACATGATTTTTGTACTAAATTGTTTCTAAAAATGTTATCTTTCTTAATGAAAGATTACGAAAAAGACCATGGGAATATTCCTTTAATATAATTTATAAAAAAAAAACCTGTAAAATTTTAATTACTCATAACTTGAAAACTACACATGCTACTCGTCCACAGATCGTAAACAAAAAACACTGTAAAGGATATGATGCACGAACATATATAGAGGGCCCTTCTGGCAGTACCCCTGAAGGTAAAACTTACACTGCTCTGGCCTTTTAGGAATGCTGCCCTCGCACGTATGTATAAACAATCCAGACCCTCCAAAAAACAAAGAAAGAAAAAAACAGGGAAAGAAAGAAAATTAGTTGAATAAAGCAGAGCTCAACTAAAACAGAGAAATATCATTTTTCCCTTTCTGCTTAAAACTACACAGAGTGCCACGGAAATGCCGTGATGTGTGCTTCTCTTAAAAAAAAAAAAAACCCACAACAACGACAGGGGAGTCAGGTAGCTCAGTTGGCAGAGCGCGGAACTGAGATGCTGGAGGTAGCCGATTCAAGCCTCAGACAGTTTTTCCACAGCTATGCAGACAGATACGCCAATCATCAAAGCGGAAGTACGTCGCTTGCAGCTCCCGCTCCTCATTCAGCTGTTGAGAGAAGTGGCAATAATTGAATTGCGGTCGCCGTCCTTCGGAGGGGATGTTAAGCCGTCGGTCCCGATGGTAGGACAGTCACATCCTACCTGGTTTTCTGAATATTTCTCGAAAAAGTAGGGTGAAAACGCGGTATTCATCCACTTCCGCCCCGGTCGCACGAGACTGGCAGCTATAGCTTGGCGTCTATGCTCCGTATAGGAGTCTTGCCGAGTTCTCGTAAGGAAGGATCATGAACAAAACAAAACAATTATACAACAATCTATAAAAACACACATTTAAACAAAATACTTTTTTCATCTTTTTTTTTTTTTATTGATGTAAGATGAATTGATTTATCTGCAGCGCAATAGTGATCTAAAATTTTGTATTCACGCCGCTGAGCAAGTCACTAAGCTATTTGCTTAATATACAAGCAATAACTTTTTATTCCCAAAGAGCACCCTTAACTTATGTAGGCTACGCGGATGCAAACGCTGTAAACGAAACCAGAAAGTTATTACTGTGAGCCCTCACTTTGAACTTAACCTTTGTTTATTTCAAGCCCGAGAATTACAGCCGTTATGTCAGGAGAAAACAATCGAGGTTAAGCGGGTTTCTGGCATGAAATGGGATGATGTCCCACTAATTAGTTTATCTTCTTTCTTTTTTTCTCCAAAGGGTCATGCATAAAAGTGCTTTTTCGGGAGGAATAAGCCATGTCGGTGTGATTTGACTGACGATCAGGATTTGCCAAAGGAACACGTGTGCGTGGAAGCTGGCGGAAAGGGTCCATGTGGGGAAGGGTGATGGAGGGACATAACTTTCCTGACAACAGTTTGATATTATAAGATAGAGAAAGGGTAGTTATATTTATCTGTTTATAGGCCAGATATTTTGTTAAATAGATAATCTAACACAGCTTCTGATTGGTCGAAATTTCCACACAAATATATACTGACGGGTCATGTCAATAACTGTCGCAGAAGTGACGTCACTACATATATCAGATTAACTTATCCTGACAAACAAATTTTTTGAGAAGAGATTCCTTCCTTATCCCTTTTGGTTCCCGACATTATAACAAATCCTCGATTTACATGGGGTGGGAAATAGAAAAGGGAGGGGGACCAGTGTTTCTCGAATGCGATGTACCAATGCCTTCAACTCAAACTCCGAGTCACTTTTGCTTTTCAAACCTTTTTTTGGATTTGCGTTCAGGTGGAGGATAATGTGCATCATAGTTCGAAAATTCTCAGAAATGTTAGGACGAAAATGGTATGCATAGGCGGCGGAACCAGGGCCCCAATGATTTTTCGGAGGAGGGGGCTCTCCAAATAATAAGAGAAGAAAATTTATGTTTTGCAGTTGTATTAGCTTAAGGGGTGAAAGTGCCATTTCATACAGCATCTAGAGGGTTCAAATATATGGACAGTTTTCAACCCATCCCAAACCATAACGGTGCTTTAGAGAATCTGTGGACCCAAAATAGCCTATGAAGTGACGTAATTGTATAAAGCACTAATTTGATTCATTTTCTTTGCTATGAAGTTTCTTGCAGGACTATGAGTTAGAAGCTTGGTCAGAAGCAGAACCAGAGGGAAGCCGGGAGCCATGCCCCTCGAGATTTTCCGATGATACTTTTCTATGCATGAGATAATTCTTATTCACGGTTTATAAAAAAATTCTTCAATTTCAGGAAATTCATTCCATGTTCTGATGTTTGGGAAATCTCTTTTAATCTTTGGGAAATGTTTTTAAATCAAGTGCAGTTTTTTTCAATTTTCTTTAATTTTTTTTTCTTTTTTCTTCTTCTTCTTCGACGATTTTCGGTCAATTGTGGGAAATTTCCTTCAATCTGTCAATGTTGGGACATTTCCTTCATTTTTGGGCAAGTTTTCTTTGATTTGTTGATTGTTGGTCACTTTTCTTCAATTTTTGGAAAACTTCCTTCAATTTTTGTGATAACCCTTTCAATGTTTGGAGAAAAAAATTTCATTGTCGTTCAATTTTCGGAAAATTTCCTCCATTTAGAGGGAAATTCTCGTGCAATTTTTTCAAAAATTCCCTTCATTTAGGGAAATTTTTGGTAAATTTTCTTCAATTTTCGAGAAATTTCCTTCAATTAGGGACAATTGTTTTTCGTTTTTCTGTAAGTTTTTTTTCAATTTTCGAGAAATTTCTTTCATTTAGGGACAATTATTCTTCGATTTTCGGTAAATTTTCTTCAATTTTTGGGAAATTTCCTTCAATGTTTGGGATCATATTTCTTTCATTTAGGGGGAAATTTCTTTCATTCTCGTGTTATTTCCTACAATTTTCGGAATATTCTTTTATTTCGGGTGAAATTTTTCATCGATTTTTGGTAAATTTTATTCAATTATCGGGAAAATTTCAATGAATTTACCAAAACTTCCTTCAATATTTTGTTAAAAATGTCTCAATTCTTCCAATTGAAAGAAAACCTGTCAAGGAGGATCTCTCTGTTCCCGGATATATACTGTTATATAAACATGCACCTTTTGTCCCAATATATTCCATTTATCATGTAAAACTGCTCATAAAACACGTTATCACATCATCCCTGGTTTGCTTTCATTTGGCCCCCTTGACATTTTATCCTGGTTCCACCCCTGAGTTTGGCCCCTCCCAATACGAAATATCTTCCGCCGCCTATGTAATTAAATATAAATGGCAACGGGGTCTTTCCCCTCCCACGGTACTCTGGCGCCCAGGCTCCCTCCTCTCCCGTAGCCAGGACTTTTTTTAAAGCAAGATGGTCTGATGGTGGGGAAGGGAGGAAAGGCGAATAACTGCTTAACGAGGTGGCACCTGCGCAGATTCTCCATGTTACCATTGTGTTATATATTTTCGTTTGATTTTTCGCAAAGAAGGCACATACCTTTCGCAAGGGTGGGGGAACGGTCCCGTGACCCATGCTGCCGGATATGGGCTGCCATCGTGGCTGGTTGCCCCAAACCTTATTTGACTCTTATTATGGCCATGTAGGGTACTAAGAATTTCGCCGCCGAGAGCCAAAGCGGGCCCGGGTTATCTTGGACACACGGGCCCCAGATAAACCCGGGCCCCTATGATAACTCAAAGTTCCTTCTACACATCTTGAGGTAGTACAACCAGGCACGTTTACTAAACCATTTTGACCCCTGGGGACTTTAAAACATAAAATTTAACCAACGTCGAAAAAAAAAAACTTTCCTGAACTCCTGAAAGAATTTCACCCAGCTTAGGAGTTAAAAATAAAAAAATTATTAACATATCAAATTGAGAAGAATTAATAAAATTGAAAGATAAAACAGTGTAAACAATTTTAAAGAATTTGGCAAGATTTTATGCAAACTGAAGAAAAGTTTCCGAAAATGATGGAAACTTTCCGAATATTGACAGAGAATTCCAGAAAATGAAGGAAATTTTATGAAAATGTAAAAAAATTCTGCAAATAATAAGGAAGATTGCCGTAAAAGGAAGCAAATTTCCGGCAAATGAAGGAAATTTTTCGGGGAAAACTGATACCAGAAAGGATATCGGTTGTATCCTTTCTTCTCGGGCAGTCGGTTCGGAGGTCAAACTGGAATTTTGTAACATAGAGTTGGTAAAACTGAAGAAAAACTATTACAATTATTGGACATTTTGGAGGCATTGGCAAAATTTCCAGAAAATTGAAGAAAAATTGAAAAAAATTCTGCGAAAATAAATAAAATTTCTAGAAAATTTTAGAATAGGCCTATCAAAGAAAATTATATCTGAGAAGATTTTCTTCTCGTTTGTTTGTTTTCTTCCCGGCTGGGAGGTTACATTGGGAAATTTTTCAACTAAAGTTTGTAAATTTAAAGGAAATTTGCTAACAACTGTGGATATTTGGGTAAAATTACCGTTTCGGTTTTAAGAACACCAGCCCGTACGTTAATCCAAGTGCGCGTGCAGATACTGTACTTTAACATATAAATACATTACACAGAGAAGCATTCTGTTTTGGTCTTCTGTCGAAAAACAAAGTTACTGTAATTTTCATTTATTCCATGTTTACTCTCGGTCCTATACGGACACATTATTTAATTAGGAATTTTACGAAACATCACCGTTCTGCCGTTAGGCTTTCTCTCAGTATTCATATACCAATGGTGAGTGTAGGCTTAAACTTAAAGGAATATAATTTAAGATACATATATGAAGTTGATGCATGGTTATAGGCTATCTTAATTTTACGGGCCTCCTACGACCCGTACCCCTATGACCCTGGGCCAGGGCAATGCCCCCCCTCCTCCTTGTCGGCGGTCCTGATTGCCCTCCTCGGTTCCTATATGCCTGTATGATTGTCATTACATGTATAACAATATAAGGTACATGTGAAGTACATATTTTAGGGAAGGGGAGGAAGGGGGGGGGGTGGTAGTGTGAATGAAATTTAATTCATCAACTTTATGCGAGGTCTTCATCTTCACTGCAGAATAGTACAACAAAAAAAAAGAAGCAAATTAGCCAGCAAAAATGACCAGAATAGCCTGATAACAGGACTGATGATAGGTTATTCCCTCCACCTTCACACCTACTATCTACCAAGACATGTCACACACAAGCGTAAAACATGCGAAAAGGTTGGAACTTGTGGGATTTGAAGGATGGGGAAGGTAGGAGGGGGTTGGAATGGGAAAATAATCCCTAGCATCTTTTGTATGGCAATATTTTGCATCTTAGCATGATTGTGTGCTTTTGCTACCCCCCCCTTCCCCCTCCTATTTTTGACTTTGCCCCTGCCCAACTTTTCTGTAGGCAAATTCCGCCCATGGTCGGAACATTGCAATAAACTGCTATCCTGATAAATTTTTCGAAAATATATAAGTCAAGTAATATACTTCACCAGCGACCCTTCCCCCTCCCAATCCGAATGACTCACTACACCCTACATAATGATTGCTGATCATTTAAGGATTACTTCAGGAGTAAAATACATTCATTTTTTAAACTTTAAAATACATTGATAATTGTTTAGAATGTTAGGGAGAAGACACCAACTATCTATATTAGACACCAGTCATTTCTACACAGATAAGACAGAACTTTAAACTTGAATATCTCTTTAACAGAATAAGATTTTTGAACGCTTCCTTCGCAATTCTGTTTCTTTCGAAGTCCTCTTTAATATAACAAATTTGCTTGGCAACTTAACTAAATCCTTTATAAGATGGAACCACCCCTCTCCTCCCCATCCCCTAAAATAACGGAAAACATTTTTCTCAGAAAATGCGGGGCGTTTCCTCCTGTACCTTATCCTCAAATCCACTTCTTACTTGAAACCAATTGAATAGCTTGCTTTTGTATAATCTCCAAAATGTTTCAAAGAACAGTTTGCAACATCCAACATCCGAAGGAAAACTTATCTGCAACTGCGCAAGTCGACTGCACATCTTAAGACAGCTATCGCACCATTGTTGTATCGCACATGTGATGAAGGCGTGTACGTACATATCGTACCAGATTTATCATTAAAAAAAAATGAACCTTCACATTTTTAGTCGCAGATTAGCTGTACCGAAAGCAGTAGCTTTTATTTTGGAATAAGACCTGATCTTTGGACATAATTAAAAGACTTCCATTCCTTACAACAACATAAATTACTAGGGTAAGTCATTTTTATTTACGTATTTTGTTTGGATAAATGTTAGTGCATGCTAGTAAAATAAGTATTTCTGCGGTTCAAATTGGCACATGAAAAATAGTGTTTAAGCCGGTTTAAAGGTGCGTGAAGACTAAACGTTTACTGCACGTATTTTTGATACTGTGATGTGATTTCAAGATTAAATTCTAGTTTAACAGAACATCATGAAAGAAGATTGTAACTAATTTGCAAAATAATTCACCATTATTTAGCAAGTTTACTGTATTTGTAAAACTTCAAAATCCAAGCTAATTAGCTAGGCTACATGTCGGGCTTATGCACTTTTTTTGTGCAAATTACGCGATTTAGCCTAGCCTACATGTACAGGCTACGCATCAGCTGGTGTATCTCGTAATGAACTTTAGCCTCACCCACCCCACCCCCACCCATCCCTCCCCATCCCCACCCCCTCAAAACTGTTTTTAGAAGAAGAACAAACTTGTTCATTTGTTTTTCTCTTTTGGACTATTTGAACTGCAAAAAGATGATTTCTTGCTACTTTGCAATGATCCTCCTGCGATTAGGAACTCTGCAACAACCGCATTAGGGTCAACACGCCATTAAACTAGCAAAGCCAGTTTCTGAATTTGGGGCTTAACTATATAATACCCTGCATTTTCATAAGTATCACTAAGCATCCATGGATGCCCAGTTGTAGTGGTAATTTATAATGGTCCTCTGCTCCATACATGCAGGTCACGCTGCATTCACCTCATATATGAATATGCATCGTTCTTTGATTAAACTCCAGCCTCCTCACAGCAACTGGGCATCCAATTAAGCTCCAGCCTCCTTCTCATGGCGACTAAGCATCCAGTCTCAGTGGTATTCAGAAATAAGTTAATTTTTTTTCACTGCGACTGGGCATCCAGCTTCCAGTGGTATCCAGAAACAGGTTTATTTGACAAAATTGCCCCTCAGTTACTGATTCAATAGTAGGAAACTGGTGATTTTTGACAGTCCCATGTATGGGATGAATGTGTCCCTATTGAAAAAGTGCCCCTTTCTGAACATAAAGTGCCCCTTTTACTTTGTTGTTTTGGGCTCATTTATTCTATCTACAGAGTGGGACTTTAATTGTGCCCCATAAGAGGTAGTGTCCCCACCTTCGAAAGCTCCCAACACACCTGATAACAAACTGTTAAATGTAATTATAATTTTGTGTATTAGCCTACGGCTAATCCTGAGGTTTGTTTAATGATCTGACAGGTAGCAACAACTTGAACTTAATTGGAAGAAAATATCTTACAAATATTAGTGGGGGGGGGGGGAATAATGAGGTCAGGTGACATGTGATAAACAATATTAGTGAGGGGGCGGCTTCGACACCCCTGATGCATGTTCATACCTTGGCACAAATATTTACAAACTTAGTCAATAACTTAAAAACTGCTAATTGTGACCATTTAGAGACTGATTTTACAAATTAGTTTAGGGGTCAAGCAAGTCCATCTTATCAGACCCCTAGTTTGATTTAAAAAGGGGCAGAGTGCTAGACTTGTTGAGGGGCACACTAATGCGCACGCAAAGTGCTGCGTCTTTTGTTGTGGAGTCCAGGGGCCCCCTTAAGGCTCAATGCCCTGGTGACATTAATAATTTTTGGCCCTTAGACCCCTCCAACCCAACACCCTCAAATTTCTCAAAGTCAGGGGTAATCCACACCATTCAACCTGAGAGACTTCAGAATTCATTGACTAGAAACCAGCTGTTGTTACACCATAGGGGTAATCTATACCTTCTTAGCTAACATCATCTTCATCGTCTATTCACATTGCACTTGTTAGCACCAGCTATTGTTACACTGTACACAATAGATCTCTATTCACATTGCACTTGTTAGCACCAGCTATTGTTACACTGTACACAATAGGTCATTCATCTGGGGCTCAAGCCACATAACTGCTGTTCAGTGGAGCAATTCAGATTAGTTCTTGGTTGAGCCTAAATATAAATATACATTATATGCTTGGGAGGACTTTGTGCAAAACTAATGAATGATTGATAAACCATTCTTCCTAAAGATAGTTATTTCCTCATGAAGAAGCTCTAAGATTTTAGCTGTAATCATACATCTCAGAATGAAAATATTCTGACTAATAAGGACCAGTCATTAGCCAAACATGACAATTGCTTACTATGCTATTATTCTGTGTTCTGTATCCAGGTAAGGTATTTCATTTATGAGGCTAATCAAGATTATTAAGTAATAAAAAAAAATATATATAAAAAAACACTTTTTTTTCTAATTAGGGGCAGGGCGGACCCCAGGCGGCAGGGCAGACCCCGAGAGCAGGGCAGACCCCGAGAGCAGGGCAGACCCCAGGGGGCAGGGCAGACCCCAGGGGGCAGGGCAGACCCCAGGGGCAGGGTAGACCCCAGGGGCAGGCCAGACCTCCAGGGGTGAAGGGCGGGCCTACAGAGGGGCAGGGCGAAACAGCAAAGCTAGAAGTCTGATCTTATATGAAAGAGGACTTTCAAAGAAACAAAATGGTGGAAAAAACATTCAAAAATCTTATTTCATTACGGAGATATCTCAAATCCTTTATGCATTTATTGTCTCATATTTTGCTGTGCGAGTTTGTGGCTCAAAAACATTGGATAAGTTAGGAAAACAAATTCTTGTAAGGGTTATTAGCGTTTACTACCTAAAGAAAGTTTGAGGAAAAATCAATCAAATAGTAAAAAAGTTTCAACAAATTTTCTTTAAAATACATTTAACAATTATTTAGAAAGTGAGGATGAGGGCACCAACCTTCTATAGTAGACTCACTACACCAGTCATTTCTACATAAATAAGACAGAGCTTTAAACTTGAATATCTCCTTAATGGAATAAGATACTGCAGTAGTTTTGTCACCATTTTGTTTCTTTTGAAGTCCTAGCACCTTAAGATAAACTTGCTTGACCACCGAACTATAATCATTATTAATTCTGCTCCAAATTTCAAGCCTTTTTTATCTGGGTAAAATGATCTAACTTTAACTTTAGGCTTAGAATCATTGTTTCCGGATTAATGTATATCCTTGAAAACTCAAATCTGCCTTGTCATATACAGTGCATACAGTACACTCACTTATCAAAAAAACTTAAACATGCAATGCATTTAGAACAACACATCTTATCTTTTGAAAGTCATTTTCACAATGGAATTATGATGGACGTCATACAAACAAAAGTTGAATGTTTGCGGAAAGAGCACTTCACATTAATTATGGATTGGATGTTTGGCATTTCGACAGATAATATGACATTTGACATGATGAAATAGTATTTTTAGAATTGTATACAGTAGTACTGTAGTATCAGGGCTGTTGCTAGATATTTTTCAGGAGGCCTAATAGTTTTCTTACTTTATATACCACTGAGACTTGGTAACAAAATCTATTTATGTGACACATTGGGCAATCCATTCATTTTTAAGTAAATTGGAAAGAAAAAGAAAATAATGGGAAAAAATTAGTTGGTGACAATTAATTTGACTCTGGATAATATCCAGCAGCTGGCATTTAGACAGATAATATGACATTTGACATGATGAAATATTATTTTTAGAACTGTATACAGTAGTACTGTAGTATCAGGGCTGTTGCTAGATATTTTTCCGGAGGCCTAAAAGTGTTCTTACTTTATATACCACTGAGACTTGGTAACAAAATCTATTTATGTGACACATTGGGCAATTCATTCATTTTTAAGTAAATTGGTCTTTCATGAATGATTTTATTTTGAAAATGGAAATAAAAATTAATGGGTAAAAATTAGTTGATGACAGTTAATTTGACTCTGGGTAATATCCAGCAGCTGGCATTTAGACAGATAATATGACATTTGATATGATGAAATGTTATTTTTAGCACTGTGTATAGAACTAGGATCAGGGCTAGTTTTTTTGTAGTTGTGATGTCATAAAGTTTTAACAAAATTTGCATAATTTATCATGATAAGGCTTTAGCCCTTACTCTACCAGTACTTTTTTTGAAAATGCGCTATGAAAGACAGATTTAAAGATGGGGCACTCAAAACGGCGATAAAATTGCCGCGTGGTAGAGTAAGGGTTAATCAAGGGCTGATTATTAGAGGGTCCTCTGTCTTCCAGGCAGTAGAGTCAGGCTCGTTCCGCTGGGCCGCCCACCGGGACCATGCTGCATATATTTTTGAGTTGGCACACTTGTCACGGGTTTTATAACCCTTACTCTACCAGCACTTTTTTGAAAATGCGTCGGGAGGCGGAGTCGAACATGGGGCACCCAAAATGGTGATATTTAAGTTCAAAATGCTGTAATTAGGCTGGTCAATTTATAACCAATTTTGATGACACTTTTTGCTATTTTTATGGTTAACTAAAATTCCGTAGAGATGGAATCTTGTTGCAAGAAAATTGCTTGACCACCGATAAATTTGATCATAAAAGTAATGTCATTTCCATGACGATAGTTGATTGGCTTGTGGGACATGGTCGGTGATTGTGTTGACCAATCAGGAATGTCAGCTTGTATTGTATGACTGATCCCCGCCTCACATTATGTCTGACCTTTAATGAATGTACTGGTAATTCTTAATATTTCTTTCCCAAATGTCAAGCATCAACGTTCTCAAATTACCTTCTACTGCCAAAGTCAAAAGTTCTAATAATATCCAATTTCCTGCTAAGCTCTTCCCATTTAAAGTGTTTGGAGGAAGGACAGAAAAGCAATAAGGTGACTTGAGCAAGTTTGTTCTTGTGACATTCTGAAGTTACAAAATATGGTGCTCAATTATATTTTCGCTGTTTGTCTGTTGTCTGTTTGTTTGTCTGTTTGTCATCAAGATACCTAAATAATGATTGGAATTGGATACAATTTGGTTTGTGTGTGTTTTTTTCTTCTGCTTAAGGAAGAAGTGATTAAAATTGGAGACATATTTGGACAGGGAAGGGTGAAAATGGAGGGGTGGGGACATGTTTTTGCCTCTATTTGTCTGTATGTTTGTTGATCAAGATATCTTAAGAACTGATGATTGGATTTAGATTAGATTTGCTGTGTGGTTTTGTTACTGCTTAAGAAAGTGTTTGAAATTTGAGACATTGGAACAGGGGAAGGGTGAAAATGGGGGTGGGGACACTTTGTCTGTCAAGATATCTCAAGAACTTATGACTGGATTTTGATTAAATTTGGTGTGCATGTTTTGTTACTGCTGTAGGAAGAAGTGATTATAATTTTTGACGCTTTGGAGTAGGGGAAGGGCAAAAAGGGAGGGGTGAGGATGTTTTAGGGTGAGTTTGTCTGTCATATTTCAAGAAGTGGTCACTGGATTTTGATTATGTTTAGTGTGTGGTTTTCTCCCTGCTTAAGGAAGAAGTGATTAAAATTTAGGACGTATTGGAGTAGGGGAAGGGCAAAAACGGAGGGGTGGGGATATTCTAGGGCAAGATTTATTAAGATTTAGTTGAAACTTTCCAATGGAATGTGCTGAACAATTAAGTACAGCCATGCAATGAATTTTCTTGACTCAAAGAAAATCAAGGGAAGTGGTCTCTGGTATCAAAGAAATCAAAACAATTGGTTTCTGCCACGAATGAAAATGATGGAATGTGGATCTACCCTGTATAGAGTTTAAACAGTGAATTCTTAGCTTGAATAAAACTGAAAACAATGATCACAAGTGATGATCCTCAAGTGTCTAGAATGTACATGGCAATATAGATCAACAGTGGGAAAGAGATTGTTTGGGGTTAAACTTGGTGGATCGAGGGTTTCTGAGGTAGATTGTATTCCAGTGGGGAATGAAGAGGATCTAGGGAATGAAGAGGGGCAGGGGTATGCGCTCTGCAGAGTGCTATAATTCTAGTCATGTATCCTTAAGTTTGAAAATGCTGTATAAAACTGTCAATTTTTCATTAATATGATATGGGATATTTTCCTGTTTTAGTTTTTAAGCTGACATGTTGTTGCTACCTGTCCAGGGGCATAAATACTGGGTGTGCTTGGGGGAAGGGGGAGGGGGTGGAGTGTCACCCCCAATTTTTTTTTTGAGAATGTTGGTAAAATTTGAGATTAGTTAGTAAATCTGGTTTGAGGTGGGCAACAATTCAGGTTTTAGATTACAAAACAAGACAGTCAGACAGTTTGAAGTCAAATTGCCAAGTGATAAACCGATATCGATTATTAACTTTTTTAAAGGGTGGCAATTTTTTCTCAAATGCATGGGATCCTATATTTTACCCCCTCCCTCCCCTCCATCAAAATGGTCTCCTTTTACCTTTAACGTTGAGTATTGTGATGATTGAGTACAGTACAATATGTGTATGACCAGGAACTTCTTACTTAGTTGTTGGTGAAAAATATTTAAAATGAGGATATAATCGTGAAATTGCTTAAAAGAAAAATTAATTGTCATACACACCCCAATCATCATAAGCCATGCTGGTTTGAGGAAGTTTGGTCGAATGTATATGCCCTAGAAAAAATGTAAGGGTTATGGACAGCTAGCAACAACATTGAACTTAATTGGTTTACTGAAAGCTCACGAAAACAACAAAAAGTTCCTTAAAAATCAATTAGAAATCGACCATTTTAAAATCTAGATAACTGATTAGCTGAAATTGTGCAATATATTTTAACCTCAGCTTGGGACAACTAGAATGTTTTTTTCTTGGTCCTAATCTACCAAATATTTTGAATGGGAGCAGTTGGCTGTATGTAGTTACAGGAAATTGGATGTTATTATGACCGTGACCCAGATTTAACAGTAGAACGCAAATTGAGAACCTTTGGTATTTGTCCTTATACATTTTACTTTGACCTCATGTTTTTGCTACCTGTCCAAGGATACTTTTAACACATGTTGAGATGATAGAGTCTGTGTTTGACAAAGACGACTGTAGTTGCTTGCGGAGAAGATGTTTTTGTATGAGGATTTAACCGAGAATTGTTTTAACTAGAGCAAAACTTAGGGAAAATGACATTTTCCCTTTGAAAATGAAAGTACTGTATTACAAATTGACTTGAATTTAGGTTGCTATTTCCTTAAGGTGTATATATACAGTAAAGTGATCTAGGCATGGCTATAGGCATTGCTCTAAAGTAGTTGCATAGCTGGTGGGTGGCACATTATCAGAGAGAATGTTATATAGGTCCCTCCCGACCTCTCCCTGCCCCACCCCTACACCCCTTTTTGCCCCACTCCTCCCTGCTTATCCCCTTTCTGCCCCTCCCCTCCCTGCCCCTCACCTCCCTACCCCTCACCTCCCTGCCCTCACCTCCCTGCCCCTCACCTCCCTGCCCCTCACCTCCCTGCCCCTCACCTCCCTGCCCCTCACCTCCCTGTCCCTCACCTCCCTGTCCCTCACCTCCCCCCCTCCTGCCCCTCCCTTCCCCATCCCTGCTCCCTCTTTGCCTCATCCCCTCCCCTCCCCACCCATTCCCTCTCCACCCCTCCCCTCTTCACCCTCCTCCTCCCCCTGCCCATCCCTCCCCTCCCTTCCCCATCCCTGCTCCCCTCTTTGCCTCATCCCCTTCCCTCCCCACCCATTCCCTCTCCACCCCTCCCTCTTCACCCTCCCCCTCCCTGACCATCCCCTCTGCCCATCCTCCTTTCCCCCTCCCTCCCAAAAAGATTAAAATGGGTCATTATTTTATTTAAAATTAGCTGTATGGCATACGTGTAGCATTACTGTACAGCAGTGACAGGGGATTTTCACAGAAAGCATATTAGAAAAGTCCTTTTACTCCGCTCTTCAGGTTGTTATTATCCCTGAAGGTTTATAGACAGCTAAAGAGCTTAGGGGGAATTATGCTGATAGCAGCTTTTAAGGGAAAAAGAAGGGGGAGGGTGCAACTTCACAAAAAAACATTATAGTATTTCACCCCCAAAACTTCAGGTTGTTATTACCTTGAAGGCTACACATCTGGGGGACTCATTTTCAGAAATTATCTTATAAAGGTCCCAGTACTGTATATTATGGGTGGCCTAGATAATTGATCATTTTTCCCAATAGGATATATTGAACTCGAGATGTTCATTATGATCTGTAAATCCATGGTATTCTGCTGGCCTATTGTTTCCATTGTTCTAACAATCATTACGTCCCATCCTCGCTGCAAATTTTCAGTCTTTTCACCCGCAAGAACCTCCATATCTATCGGCAGGTATGACTTTTAGACTGCTAGAAGCAATTAAGAAACCCACCACAGATAGTTTAGTGATTTTACGCATCAGTAATTACACTGCCAATTATCTTTATACACACAATTGAACTTATTGTGAAGAGCCAGGTATTGTGGATTTGGTCAATGCAGAACCAAGTCATGCGTGTGATGTGGGGCTGAAGATTCATTTGTACTTTTAAAACGGATGTTTTCATCAGTGAGTTATGAACACTCCGGTGAGCTTGGACTCATTGGACTGAAAGTTCATAGCCAGAGTTATTCATCATGATGGAAATTTACTGAACTCTCTTACGGTGAAGTTGAGATCCTAAGCATCAAGTGTCACATTTAGGGCTTATGCATTAATTGCTTTGTGAGTTTTTTCCACATTGCTGTTCATTATTTGCCAGGTGTTCCACCATATTTCTGATAGAAAGTATTACATCGCCCATCATACAGGGAGGGTTTAAGCCTTATCATAAGCCAAAGACAGTTGAAAAAGTTTGTTGAACCTACCTTCTTTACAATGCTTGCTTACAGGATTAAAGGAGCACTAGAACGAAAAGCGTGGGTGTATTTTAAGTGGGTCCCCAAAAAATTGAATTCTAATATAGCACCCAACAGTACAGCAATATGCTGGTTAATATGAATATTCAGCTGACCTTTGCCCTCACATCGTCTGTGGGCCATGGAGACCTGAAGTTTATCGATCTGTTAGGGATGATACATCTGTGAAATTTGCAAAAACGAGCGCCCTTACTTCAAATTGGGGTTTAGTGCTTCTTTGATTAATGTTTAATGTTGGCTGCACAAATCGAACTTGTCTTTTCTAATAAGTGAAGGTCGAAACCTCCCTGAGTGTTGGGCATTATATCACTTTCTGTTTATGACAGAACTCCTCTGAATCCCTGAAATCTTGATTATAGTTGGAAAAGTGTGTTGAACCTTCTTAATTCCAATAGTTGGAAAAGTGAACCTTCTTAATTCCAATAGTTGGAAAAGTGTGTTTAACTGTCTTAATTCCAATAGTTGGAAAAGTGTTAAACTTCTTAATTCCAATTGTTGACAGGACCTTGGCTGCACAAAGCAAATTTGTCTTTTTATCAATTTTAGAGATAAGAGGGTTAGGGTTCAAAACGTTCCTGTATGTTGGGCAATATATAACTTTCCCTTTGAAATGACAGTTCTCTGAAATTCCTGAAGTAGTTTTAAAAGTTGGTTGAACCTTAATGTTATGTAGTCCATGTTGGCAAGGTTAATGTCTATGTTTGCTCCACAAAGTGAACTTGTCTTTTTTATAACTTGGGCTGCCCTCATTACCCAAACCCTAACTTGATCCAGAAAGGTGCAGGATGTCACGTACTGCCCAAACGGTCATGTATAAGGTCATGTATAAGACATCAAGGACACTTTGAGGGCAAGTTTCGAGAGCATTTGACAGACCCCTAGCTTGATTTAAAAAGGGGCAGGGTGCAAACTATTCTGACTGATATTGATCAGATCCATGATTCATGAGCCCAAGAGGACGATGCTTACTATGCTGTTCTGTATCCATGTAAGGTATTCATTTATGAGGTTAATTAAAATTATTAAATTAAAAAAAACAAAACTTTTTTTTCTTGTGAGAAGCAGGGTGGACCCCCAGGGGGAAGGGCAGGGAGGACACCCAGGGGGCAGGGCAGGGTGGACCCCAGGGGTAGAGCAGGGTGGATCCCGAGGGGGCAGGGCAGGGTGGACCTCCAGTGGGAAGGGCAGTCCCATGGAGGGACATGGCAGGCCACTACTGTAAAACAGCAAAGCTAGGGGTCTGCTTGAAATCTAAAAAAAGAGTAATCAATACAACAATTGTGTGTCCCTGCATCTTTTCTTATTGGAGAATTGCAGTCAGTACTAAAAGAAGAGAAGGCAAATTAGTTATCAAAAGTATCTATTTGTGAACAAAATGTAGAGTGTTTAGTGATACAGGGCAGTGGTGACTGGAGCTGAGGGAGGAGGGGGGGGGAACTTCTATACTAAAGTGGTAGGTATGTGCCGCCCAGAATTTCAAAATTGGACTGCAGTATGAGATATTTTTTGGTAACTGCAGTATGACAGTTTATGATTTTAATACCTGCAGTATGAAAATGAGTGATTTTTGATAACTGCAGTACGAAAATAGGAGATTTTTGATACCTGCAGTATGAAAATATGCAATTTTTTGAGACCAGCAGTATGAGAGATTTAATTTTTGATACCCGCACTACAAAAATTCTGACAAAAGCAACTGCTCGGGTGGCACATGTATATATAGCTCACATATGGAAGTTCCCCCAAACCCTTCTTCGCCCTCTCCCCCACCCCACCCCCACCCACGGGAGCGGAGGCAATGAACATTCTTTTAATCATGCATATAATTAAAGCAATCAACTCTTTAAATCTTTTTGGGGATGGGAGGGGATTGCACCTCCTTGCCCCTTTGGAGAGCTGTTCATAAAATTAAATTTTAAGCTACACTACATTTATACAGCAAGTATGAAATTTGCAAGCTTACATAACCTTACTTTTGCCGTGTTGTACGGCTCAAGAGTCCTTAATGTTTTAAGTTTTTGCAAACTTTGTAGGCTTCCATACTTGCAATCATTTTAAGCAGGGTAAAGCTTGTGCAACTATTTTGCAAGAGTCAAAGGAAACAAAAACTGGATTTGAACTTTTTTTTATCAAATCAAGCAAATGTCAGTATTTACAAATCTTTTGTAACTCCAGGAAAATGAGACTTAGTAACTAACAAATCATAAAAAGGCATGCATTGTTCAATTAAGTTTTTTCAATCTGACAGACTTCTAGGGAGGGTTGTATCAGGGGGTGATCTTGGCAACCCCCTGGTGGCATAATCTAGCTGTATACAAAGTATATGTTGACATATATATATACTGTATATATATATATATATATATATATATATATATATATATATATATATATATATATATATATATATATATATATATATATATATATATATATATATATATATATATACATAGGTAGATGTCAAATAAAAATCTTTTGTGGATTTTAAGATTTCCCACAATATTTTTATGGGATTTTATGATTTCCACCAACTTTTCTCGTATTTCTTATTTTCCTATAGAAAATTACAGATTTCCTGTTGGAAATTGGTAATTCCTATAAATTTTTTATAATTTTTAAAGAAAATTTTAAAAACATTTTAGAACTTTTAATTCTATTTTTTTTTTATGTTTTTTTTTTGTAAGGGTTAAACCTCAATGATGTATATTTATGGCACAATGTAATTCCACTCCTTAATTCAGTTCCATTTACGATTTGACAAACCATCACACCTTTAAATAAGGCTGTTAGTAAGGCTAATTAATTTGAATTATGATGCAGCATTTATAATTAGCACCCAATGAGCTCAATGAGTTTAATTTGAGCCTTGCAACTACGATGTGACTTTAAATTTATGAGGACGTTAGTATGAAAGATCCATGAATTGAAGTCGTGCCTCGACGACTCATTTGAAGTCAAGTTGTTATTCCAAGGCGTAAAAGACCCAATCACAACTTTGAATATTTGAGTCATGTTGTAATTCTATTTTTGACGCAACGTAATTCCAAGGAAATAAATTTTCGAGGCGACGTAATTCCAAGGTTCTGTCTGGTAAATGCTTCCATGTTATCGGAGATTAAATATCCTGACAAATGACTGATTGAAATGCGATCCATGGTCCATGATTGTTTTATAAACCAGTTTAAATTTGAATATATCCTTTCTAGGTGTCCAAAGACAAAGAGTCCACCCCCTCCTACCTTTTTTGCTGAATGTTCAATTTTTGTTGTGGCTTTATCAATTAAAATCTGCAACACACTATGTTTAATTATGACCCATAACCCACCATTGCCTCCACCCCCTTTAAGATGGCTGAATACATGCCTGATTAGTATTTTAAATGTATACTGTATATTGACATGTATAGAGATTTTTATATTTACCAGAAAGAGCATTAAATTACAAAAGTGTATAGGAAAGCAAATTCTTACCGCCTCCTCCTCCTCCCTCCTCCCCCTCTCTCCTCCCTCCTCCTCATTCTCCACCTCCCTCCTCCTCATTCTCCACCTCCCTCCCCCTTCCTCCTCCCCATTCTCCCCCTCCTCCCCCTCCCTCCCCCTTCCCCAGTTTATGATTCGTCAGTCTGGGATTACCACAGTTTATGATTCTTCAGTCTGAGATTGACTTTAAGATCAGCTGTTATTCTGCTGTTACACACACACACACACAATAGCTTTGGTTACTTCTGTATTTATGTATAAAAGCTTTGGCTATTGTTAGGCTATTTAGTGATGATGTAATACCTTACAGTTATATTTATATTGTATAAGGGCAACAGTTGTTTATCTCATTGATTGCTGGTAGTCAACACTACACAATAGGAGAAGAGACATGAATATTCAGGACTATATGGTGTGATCTTGAGTATGGCCTCTGATAAGTTGAAGGTTCCCTGATGGCCTTCGGAATTTTTCTTTGGAGGTGAAAACACCCTGTTCTAAAGAGGGAGGAGAGATTACTATTGAGATAAGATCAGTGGTCAAAATTCTTGTATGATATTCTGTAGGGGAAAAATGCAAACAGAAGAGTGAATAAACTACTTCATATCTTAATCTGTTTAGGTGTTGAGTTTTAAAGATGTGGCAATTTGAATGGAAATGACCTGGTGTAGAAAGTATCAGGAGTGTTTCTAGCTTTTTGGGGAGGGGACTGAAATTGTCACCTAAAAACAAAATCTTTACCTTACTGTCTTGGTCCAAAATTGTAGGTTTTTGTTCTTACTTTAAGTTTGGTCCAACCTTGAAGATTTTTAACCTCAAATGTCAATTTATTCCAGAAATTGTAGATTTTTGGTCCAGAAGTTTAGGTGTTTGGTCCAAAATCAAAGAATTTGGGTGCAAGCTGGAAATGTTTTGGTTCATTAATAATAATTCAGTTGATACGAATACAAAATGCCAACATCTCTGTTTTCTATGATTCATTTGATATTTTTTTTGTTAATTATATTTTAAGTCTTTGACAAATTTTGAGGGCATTCTGCATTTTGTGGAGGGGCTCAGCTCCTTCCTTATACATCCTCGCTTTCTAATAAACACTGCTAATGGATTTGTAGGCCTATTGAAAATAGATTAAACAATTTCACTATTCAAAATATTTCTTTCAAAATTTCCATTATATTATAGGCTTTGACAATTTATGTTTTATCCACAACTCAATTGCTGAGTTCTTCCACCCCCAATAATTATGCTGCAGGGGGATGAATATGTATGTCCCTTCCCCCTCTCCCCCTCCCCCGCCTCCGTCAAAAAAGGAAAATGAAGCCTTATATAAACTTATAAAGTCTACATGGCTGGCTACACCACTGTCTGGGTTTGCCGCCCTCAATAATGAAAAGAAATGACAGACCTCCGTGGTGTAGTGCTTTGTCCTCTCACCCGCACATCCCGGTTCATATCCCAGTGGGCTGCAACCAGTGAGTTCACAACTGGTTATCAAAGGTCGTGGCCATTTTGATTCAATGTCCACAGCACTGGATGCTTTCGGGACGTTAAACCTTGCTATGCTATGCTAAATTGCCACCTTTGGCTGCATTGACCTTATAGTGACCCCAAATTGATGTTGAGATGAAGGACACTTATGTTTGATTGGTTATATACAATAGGAAGAGATTGATTATATATAATAGGAAGAGTGAGATAAAGCAACCAATTACAAAGCTGTTTACTGGTTATTAGGTTCAAATGTAGGGCAATGCCAGAAGCATTTACTACTTAAAGGAATATTCCTGAGGATTTTCATTTTTACATATATGATAGAGAATTCTTTTAGAAACAGTGTCTTAACATCTTATTCAGTATGGAAGTTATAACAATTTAAAGAGTAGAAAAATAATCTTAAAAGCGCCTCATACAGTATGTCCTTCAGCTTAAGTAAAAAAAGAAATAGGCACAAGTACAGACCTTGAACTATCTGTATACCAAATATGACATGAATCCAGTTGACCGTTGTTGAGGTACCATGTTTACAAGCTCTATTCAGCAAAATTATATTAAGCCCCGCCCACTCCACATTTTGAAATCATGAGCATGGACACACCAGCTAATATAATTATCCCAAATATGAAACAAAACAGATATGCGGTTGATAATATATGAACATTTCAAGATTTTTACAGTAAGCCCTGCCTACTCATTAATATGCATGATACCATCAAAAACAACAGGGCACATCTACAGACCATGGGCTATCTGTGTACCACATATGACATGAATCTAGTTTAATGTTCTCAAGATATCTGGAGCTGGTCATCGCAAACATCATACACACATACATACACACACACACACCATCATGATCGCCTAAGTTCCTGATGCCATTGCATTGAAACCCAAAATCTGGAAATGTTCATATTCTAACAACCACATGTTTGCTTTGTTTCATATTTGGTGTAATTATGATGTTAGCTGGTGTGTACATGTTTATGGTGTAAAAATGTTAAATTTCATTAATATGCATAGTGGGCGGGCTTCATCTGATTTCATTAGGAAATGGCTCTGCTAAAACAAGGAACATCTCAACCTGCCCTCAATGGAGCAGGGCTGGTGGAAGAAAAAGTTACATTTTGTTTTTTTGTTTCCCAAACCACAAAACTGTATACAGTTTCACCTCTCAAGGCTCCTTCAAGATAACAACTACTCCCACTGGTGTTACATGGTATTTTTAGTGACACATACTAAAAATAATAAGATTCCTTTATAATATAAGTAGTAACGTAATCAATGCTGGCATCGTTTGTCTATGCTGCTGCAGGAGAAAGGTGAAATGAACTATGAGCATAGACCTGTTTATACCTCAATGTTGTGATGCAAAGTTAATTTTGTGGAATGATGTGGTTAATTTCTTGTCCAAAATTGCAGGCCAAATTTTTATGCAGTGCTTTTACTAATGTACATTGTAAATTTCATGTATTTCCCTTAGTTGGCTTGCCTTTACTAATGTGTGGTGAAAAGCGCTTGTAAACACGGTTTCTGAAGAACGGTAAACTGGTTTCATGTCCTATGTGGTACCCAGATGGCCTATGGTCCTCAGATGTGCCCTATTGTTTTTAGTAGCGATGTCATGCAGTAGGCGGGGCTTAATGATATAATCTTAAAATGCTGATATTTTAGGAACCGCATGTCTGTTTTGTTTCATATTTGGTGTAATTATGATGTTAGCTAGTGTGTGCATGCTCATGGTACCAAAATGTTGAATTTCATTAATATGCATAGTGGGCAGGGCTTAACATGATTTTGTTGAAAAGAGCTTGTAAACACAGTATCTCAAGAACAATACATGGGATTCAGTTCATATGTGATACACAGATAGCCTATTGTCTGCTGATGTGCCCTGTCGTTTTTGGTGGTGAAATCATGCACATAAATAAGTAGGCGGGGCTTAATGTAAAAATCTTGAATTGCTCATATTTTGACAATTGCATATTGTTTGTTTGATTTCATATTTGGTATAATTGTGATGGTAGCTAGTGTGTCGATATTCAATAAATGACAGAGAATACAAAACTTACAAATCAATCAGCATATGAAAAAAGCATCGGAACCACAAATGGTTCTGGTTTACCATTGAACTAGCGTTGTAGTCTTTGTGCCCCCTTGCTCCCCCTCCCAATGAAGGACATGTTCCTATGCCTATGACGCGCAGGTTGATCATCAACATACATGTACAGCCCTCCTAGTGTATAATTTCAAATGTACTCTCGTTCTTTGTAACATTAATATTAGGTAAAAAATAAAATGAAATGATAATTTTCCCCAGGTGTTCAGTTGCATTTTTGAAAGCTTAACCTTTCATGGAAAACATTTCAAATATCTGAAAGTGAAATCAACTTGTTATTGTCTCATGTTAGACTTATTGTTAATCTCCAAGCTATGAAAAGGATAGTAGCAATTATGCATACACTTGTGTGCGCATACACTTGTGTGCACATGCACAGATAGTGTTGAGTGTGATTGATGATTAAAGGTGTATGGACCAGTCAGTGTTCACACTGAAGTTCAAAATTTGGGAGGGGTTGGGGGGGGAGGGTTTCTCCTTGGTAATATTATTATTATTATTTTTAAGGGGATTTCTTTTTGAAAAAAAAATGTTTGTTTTTTTCATTTTTTTAAGGGGATTTCTGTTAGGAGAATTTTGTATATATTTTTTTCAAGGGGGAATTTTTGTTTGAGAAAAACCAAAACAGGCCTAAAATATTCAAGAAAGGTCCAAAATATGCCAAAAAAGGCTCCCCCTAATCCTTTTTTGGGCCATTTTTTTTTAAGGGGGGGAAGGTGGAATTTCTCCTTTATTTAGAATTTGATCACCTTAATATGAACACTAATATGGACTATAAAAAGATATGGTATTTGGTATGGCTTTTACATGTACCGGAAAGAGCTTTGAATTCTGACCAGAATAGTCTTTACATTACATCAATAGCACCTGCAGTTATGGGGGAGGGAGGAGGAGGCACTAATATGCATAGTGGGCGGGGTTTAATTAAATATCATTTTGCTGAAAAAGCTTGTAAACATGGTATCTCAAGAACGGTACACTGAATTCTTGTCATATTTGGTACACAGATAGTCCATGGTTTGTAGATGTGCCCTATTGTTTTTAATGGTGATACCATGTATATTAATGAGTAGGCAGGGCTTAATGTTAAAATCTTGAAATGTTTATATTTTAAAAAGCTCATATCTGTTTTATTTTATTTTTGGAATAAATATGATGTTAGCTAGTGTGTATACATTTATGATGTAAAAACATTGAATTTTATTAATATACATAGTGGGTGGGGCTTAATATGATAATGCTGAAAAGAACTTATAAACATGGTATCTCAAGAACAGTAAACTGGATTCATGTCATATTTGGTATGCAGATAATGTAGCCTGTGGTCTGTAGATGTGCCCTATTTTTTTTTTTTTGGTGGTGATATCATGCATATTAATGAGTAGGCAGGGCTTAATGTAAAAGTCTTGAAATGTTTATATACTAACAACCGCATATCTGTTTTGTTTCATATTTGGGATAATTATATTAGCTGGTGTGTCCATGTTCATGATTTTAAAAACGTTGAGTGGGCGGGGTGTAATATGATTTTGCTGAATAGAGCTTATAAACATGGTATCCCAAGAATGGTCAACTGGATTCATGTCATATTTGGTACACAGATAGCTCATGGTCTGTATTTGTGCCGGATTGTTTTTGTCTTGGTGGAGATATCATGCTTTATAATAAGTGGGTGAGGCTTAAAGTGAAATTTTTTAATAAGTGATAAATGAGCAATATTGGGCATGATATGTTCAAGTTTATAGTTATTGTGCAAATTAATGTTGTCAACAACTGTCATCTGCATGGTTGGTGTAGCTTATGAATGAATATCATGGAAGAAATAGTTTATGATAGGCCTATGCAATGACATGACAGTTGATACAAATTTTGCAAATCAATCAGCTTATGAAAAGAAAAAAAAGCATTGGAACCACAAAACCGTTTGGTTCTGGTTGTCATATTCAATATCTCCCATTCCAATAATGCTGGTAAAATGGAAAACATTTAGGTTAAAATCAGGATATGTTTATCCTTTGGTTTTTCTGTGTTGATGTCACAAAATTTCAATAAAATTTGCACAATTTATTATAATAAGGCATTGAAATTCAAAATACTGTAAAATGGTAATTTTTAAATTTGCAGAATTTATTATAATAAGGCATTAAAATTCAAAATACTGTAAAATGGTAATTTTTAAATTTGCATAATTTATTATAATAAGGCATTAAAATTCAAAATACTGTAAAATGGTCATCTTTAACCAATTTTGATGAATATAGCCTTTTTTTCTTTCAATGAAGATCAAGTTGTACTGCTACCGTAAAGTATATATTGCGCATTATACAGGAAGGTTTTGGAGCAGAACTACATGTATTCTCACTAACTGGTTAGGCTTTGTTACCTTCCTGTATGTGGCCGTCTTGATATAATGTCTTGCACTGGATGTTTTTGAGACGTTGAACCTTGCTATGCTATGCTATTATGTAATCAGAAGTGGTGTCATGTGCGGATAATACAAATGAAAGTGAGAGCCTGAAATGTAAATTACAAATGTATGTTTAAAACATAGAAGTATGGGTTAAAGGTGAACTGCCTTTTAAAACTTAATTGATCTCATGAAACATAACCCTTACAGAAACATTAGCTTGCAGCAAGCTTGCAGCATGCTTGCGACAAGCTAACATTTTACCTTGTTCAAGCTTGCAGCAAGCATGCTGCAAGCTAGTATTTGAAACAAGTTAGCTTGCGCAAGCTAGCAAAAACTATCTGCAAGCTAGCAAAACTTTCTGCAAGCTTGCATAAACTAAGAAATATTTTATGCTACCTTGCGCAAGCTAATGTTAGCTTGTGCAAGCTTGCAAACTAGTATTTGTTCCAAATACTAGCTTACTGCAAGCTTGCAGCATGCTTGCGCAAGCTAAAAATGTTAGCTTGTCGCAAGCGTGCTGCAAGCTAAAATTTCTGTAATGGAAATGATATCTAAGTGGTTTCTTTCCCATTCTGTTTCTTTTAGATTGAACCTCAAACAGTGTAATCCTTTAATGATTAATCTATATATGCAAGTTGTGCCAAAATAAGTGAGTAGCTGTCGTAAGACTGAATAAAGGTTAGAAGAAAAAGATAAATGGTATTGACATTTAAAAGTGCAGTCATAGAAGATTACGTGAATGTACGCAATTGAGCAATAAAGCAGCAGCTTGGAATATATCTCAAGGACAAATTGTGCGTGTCATTGTTGGTTTTTGAAAGGCAAGACATTAAGAAAGTGATAGATAACAGTAAAATGTCAAGTTTACATTGTGCAAATTTTAAGTCGGTACTTTGTGATAAAAAGTAGCATTTTAAAGTTTGTAAATTGTACATTGAAGCAAGTTACTTTGATGGTTTTCATCATAATTGAACAATGAGTCCTGCTGTGATGTCGCAAAGTGCAGTGCGCATTGAATTTAGTCATTTCTACACAAATCAGGCAAGATTGAAAAAAAGGCTTATTTATCGTGTTTTCCTTTTATTGCACATTTTCATATTTACTGTGAGATTAAGTCCTTCAGGTGAATGTATCTATTTAGATTTTATTTAGTCCTAACTCATTGTTTAAGATTCTGTAAGATAAAACTTTAAACATAGTGCTGCGCTTATATATCTATTTTGAGGCCACACCCCTCGTTACACTTTTACAGAGGTGCTCCCCCCTGCCCTCATTGCTTCTACCCTTCCCCTTATTGCCTCTACCCTGCCCTTTATGGCCTCCACCCTACCCTGCATTTGCCTCCCCTGCCCTCATTGCCTCCACCCTGCCCCTTATTGCCTCCACCCTGCCCCTTGGTGCCTCCACCCTACCCCACATTGCCTCTACCCTGCCCCACATTTGCCTCCACCCTGCTCCTCATTGCCTCCACCCTGCCCCTTATTGCCTTCACCCTGCCCCTTAGTACCTCCACCCTACCCCGCATTGCCTCTACTCTGCCCCACATTTGCCTCCACCCTGCTCTTCATTGCATCCACCCTGCCCCCTTTTTGCTAAGCTTGCAGCTAGTGTGGTGCAAGCTAGCATGCTGTAAGTCAGTATTTGGAACAAATACTAGCTTGTGCAAGCTTGCACAAGTATGCTGCAAGCTTGCAGCCAGCATGCTACAAGCTAGTATTTGTTCCAAATACTAGCTTGCACAAGCTAATGTTAGCTTGCGCAAGCTAATGTTAGCTTGCACAAGCTAATGTTAGCTTGTGCAAGCTAAATTAGCTTGCACAAGTGAGCATAACATATTTGTTAGCTTGCACAAGCTTGCAAACAGTTTTGCTAGCTTGCACAAGCTTGCAGATAGTTTTTGCTAGCTTGCGCCAGCTAATTTGTTCCAAATACTAGCTTTAAGCTTGCAGCACACTTGCACAAGCTAAAAATTGTTAGCTTGTCCCAAGATGATTGCGGAAGCTTATATTTCTGTAAGGGTTCAACAGCTTATGCTTTTAAACAGCATAGAGAAACAGTTATTTAAAGTGTGGAAATGTACAGAAAGCCATAGCCAGTCAAATTGTATACTGTGGACCTGTAAAGATTGAACTATTAAAAGTCACTTAAAAGTCAGATTTGTATTGTTCGATTGTTTGAAGTTTAACGGTTAACCTATTTTAGACTTAAGCTTTAAATGGCAATCTTTGACAGTTTAGATTGTGTACACCAGAGGGAGCATACCTTTAATATCTATCTCATTGGTTTGTTTTAGACAATGGAACCTTGAGCTCCAAAGTCCACAATTTGAGATTTTATCGAAGCTCTTTGTACAGTTCCAATTTTCTTGCGTAATAACCTTTGAATTTAGATTATAAAACATGTGCTTTGAATGTTAAAGATGAGCTTATAGGTTTGGACAAGGAGCTAGACAACTCCCCCACGTTTCTGGAAAATGACAAACGTGGCCCTTTTGAGAATAAAAACTGCCCGTCAATTACTGTCAAAGGTGCAAGAAGTGGTGGAATGTGTGCATGTTTTTTACAAAAATATTACAAAAGTGCCCCTTCCAAAATGAAGTGCCCCTTCCAAAGCGAAGTGCCCCTTTCAAAGGGAAGTGCCCCTTCCAAAGCGAAGTGCCCCTTCCAAGAAGTGCCCTTTCCAAGAAGTGCCCCTTCCAAAGGGAAGTGCCCCTTCCAAAACGTAGTGCCCCATCCAAAGCGAAGTGCCCCTTCCAAAGCGAAGTGCCCCTTCCAAAACGTAGTGCCCCTTCCAAAGCGAAGTGCCCCTTCCAAAGCGGAGTGCCTCTTCCAAAGCGAAGTGCCCCTTTCAAAGCGAAGTGCCTCTTCCAAAGCGAAGTGCCCCTTCCAAAGCGAAGTGCCCCTTCCAAAGCGAAGTGCGCCTTCCAAGCGTAGTGCCCCTTCCAAAGTGAAGTGACCCTTCCAAAATGGAATGCCCTTTAATTTTCACCAAATAGTAGGACACTGGCGACTATTGTCAGTCCCTCTCATGTACGGGAGGAATTCTTCACCATTAAAAAAATTCCCATTTTTGAAAATGAAGTGCCCCTGAACGTTGTTGTGTTGGGCTCACTTATGTTAATCTACAAATTGGGATGGGGACACTTGCATATATGACTTGGGATTAAGTTCCCCGTAAGATGTTGTGCCCCCACTTTTTAAAAGCTTCCTACACCCAAGGTGTAACCCTGTTTTGTTTTTCTGTCTTCTTTCCTACATAAGAAGAACATTTGTATTTTGAGTGGGAGGGAGGAGAGAAATCTTTGAATTTCAAAAATGGCTCTTATAGGTTGAGAGTCAAGTAATTAAAGATAGGCTAACAGGTTTGGCATGGCCATGGCCAAAATAAAGTACAGTATGTTAGTTTCCAGGTTTGTTTGTTTTTTTCTCCTAAAATCATAGGGTATGGGTAGGAAATAGCTTTCACGCTAAATTTGTAATGATGTATGATTATGCTGACAGCCCCAAATCTCAAAAGGTCTTTCCATAATCTCAGTCACTATAAAAAGGGAGAAAGTCAATTCCTGCTAGAAATTGATAGTGAATATAACCAGGAGCGGCTGTAAGAGATTGGTCATGAAGATGATTGGCTAAACGTCAACTGTTTTTATAGCTCCTCCCATTACACAGAGTGTAATGAGTGTGGCTTATCAAATTGTACATGAGCTTCCATATGTGCCTGTACACAATGGTTTGCTTTAGAATGCATCTCCTGTTAGGTTTTAACAGTTTTGCTCTTGAAATTCTGGCTCGAGCGAGATTTTTGTATGCTTCATATTGTTTGTATTTTGCTAACTGATATTCTATGTATTTTGTTAATTAAAGCTCCTGAAAGGTTTGAAGAAAGTATCAGATTTCATACACAATAGTGTTAAAAATAGCTCTTTTAGCTGTAGACATGTCATTCTTGTATGTACTATGTGTGTCTAGTTTGTTGTTAATCATGCATATCACAGTGGCTAGATCTTACACATTGACGAAAACCATTTTAATCAGAATTAGAATATTTTGTTGAATATGCAAATTTGCGGATCGGGATCATGACATTTCCGTGATAATTACACGTGAGTTGTCAGTGTCAGTTGGTAATTGTTGATTGATTACAATATGTACTGATATATGTTCGTTCCATAACACTTGCTGTCTTATATTCAGAACCAGTATCACGTCAAACTCCTTCATTCTCCCGCTCTTAATCACCTGGTGGAGAATCGAACAGTATTGTTGCAGTGCATTATCGCAAAGGACAATTTGTTTGTTTCTTCTTGAATTTTAATAATTGATTGGTATCTTCATTTACCACAGATTTACACCCGTTGTTGTCACTAGAGCTGTGACCGTTTAACATGTACACGCTACACGCTCGCACATTCATGATTCAATCACACACATTCGGCTGACAATATCAATGACTTTTGGCAGATTTCACAGTTAAAGGGCCCAAAAGCTCCATCCAGACCCGGGCCAAAATTTAAAATGCTTTGTTTTAGAACATGTGACGTACCATTTAATGCTAAGACATCCCATTTATCATTGGTGAAAATGCAGAGATAAGATGACTAACGGTTGTAAGAAAATACAAGTGAAATGCAACATGTGAGACAGACTTGGACGGACAAAACTCACAAAATATAAATGACAAAATTATGTTAAATAACATAACAAAAAGGCATGTTTTTTTTGAGTTTTTCATATTTGATTAACATCAGATGTGGTATCAATTATCATAATACAAATCAAACATTAGTTTAACCAAACAAATAGGTTGATGTGAAACATCTATCCTGCAAACGTAACACTTGGACGGACAAATGTAACACGCGCATTGCAAACATCAACTTGGACGGACAAATGTAACACACGCAATGCAAACATTAACTTGGACGGACACTACACAACAACCATTATTTTCTTTATGTATATTGTCAATAAGTTTTATCATACTGGTATCAAGCAATTATTATTATCTGAACTTCTATTTAATAAGTACAATTGGACCTCTTTACTGTGAAATCTGCCATGGTCATACTATTTCAACGTGTACAGACAAAATACATGCACATTGCAAACATAACCTTGGACGGACACTACACAGCAACCATTATTCTCTTTATCTATATTGTCAATACACTTTATTATACTGGCATCAAGCAATTATTATTACCTGAACTTCTATTTAATAAGTACAAATGGACCCCTTTACTGTGAAATCTGCCATGGTCATACTACTGTATTTCAATGTGTACAGACAAAATACACACACATTGCAAACATAACCTTGGACAGACACAACACAACAACCATTATTTTCCTTATGTATATTGTCAATAAGTTATTATTCTGGTATCAAGCAATAAAGGTCACAAATAATTATTAGTGGCTATTGAATTTTCTTTTGGCTTCTATTGTAAGTTATTCTCCCCGGTGTCCGTCCAAGGTTATGTTTGCATGCATGCGCGTTACATTTGTAACAAGTTGGACGGACATGCTTGAACATGAATTCTTTTAAAGTAGATACAACTTTTAAAAGTGTGGATGATTTTTTTAGGACTGGATTCTGCATCTTAAAATAGCTGGAGACTGTGGTTTCAAATTTACATGTAGTCCAAATATATTGTCTATCTTAGTAAGGATACTGTATTGCAAACATAACACTGAACTTGGAGGGACAGCTACAGGTTTCTACAGAAATGATACCAAACTTTAAACTTAAATATCGTCTTAACGGAATAAGATTTTTGAATGCTTTCTGCACCATTTTGTTTCTTATGAAGTCCTCTTTCATATAAGATAAACATATTTGACCACTGAACCAATCGTTTAATATCTCCTTAATGGAATTAGATTTTGGAGCGCTTTCACCATTTTGTTTCTTTTGAAGTCCTCTTTCATATAAGATGAACATGCTTGACCACTGAACTAATCCTTTAATATCTCCTCAATGGAATAAGATTTTTGAATGCTTTCCACCATTTTGATTCTTTTGGCGTCCTCTTTCATATAAGATGGACATACCTGATCACTGAACTAATTCTTTAATATCTCCTTAATGGAATAAGATTTTTGAATGCTTTTTGCACCATTTTGTTTCATTTGAAGTCCTCTTGGTATAAGATGGACATGCTTGACCCCTAAACTAATCCTCTAAGCACAATCCTTGATCCCGGAGAAACAAAGATCATCGAATTTGAATGCTGAGAAATCATTAGTTTGTTCATACAGATTTGAAGCATATCTACTGTACGGACGTTAAACTTCATGTCTGGAAATTATCTTGGTTTGTTGTTACAGGCAATATCAAATAATTAAAAATAAAATCTCATCTTTATTACCAATAATGTAAGAGTGATTATTTAATTTATCTAGAAAGTTATAAAACTAACTTTATTCTTGTATTTGATTGGTCTTAAGTTTTAAGGTCAAGGGTTTTCAGTTAAGCGGGAGTTCTAGTTTATTTACATACCAGCTTTCTAACAGCATTCTTTATCATACTTCAGTTCTGGAGTTAGGAATTTCAACTAGGCTTATTCTCTTTGTTACCACACACTCCTTTTGTTAATGCTTTTATGAAGAGTTTTCGTTATCTATGTTTAATAAGATGTTGGGCAGTTACCCCACGCCATCCAAGCAATAAAGAAGTGAATCTTAAGAGGCGTATATTTCGTTTTCTTATAATAATGACAAGATCACTTCCTGCACCTGCTTCACAGAATTCTCTGGGGCGGGATGATTGTCTTTGCGGGATACAACATTTTGACCTGCCCTGGATGATTGCTCCAGGGCAGCGCTCGCATCAATGACAAATTTGTTGTATAATTACGCTAAAAAGAAATTTTTATGACACATGTTGTACCTGCGTCGTAAAATTTAGATATCGCGTGAAATTTATGCCAGACTTTTTCATTAACTTGAGTTAAAATCATTAAAATCTTACCTCTCTGATGGGATTCAAAGTTTTATTTCACATGAAAATGATTTTGAATTACTCAGAAATAAATGAAAAATGACAGAAGTACCAGACTAATGGCTGAATGATTTAACTATGTCCATTCAACTACTGTACATAAACACATATAGACTAGTATATATAGTTAGTATATACTGTACATGTAAAGTGTATGCGCGAAAGTTTTGATGTTGTTTTGAATGCAGGCTGTAAATTGTCAACAATATCATTAGCTAGGATTCTAATTTCCGCCTGTATTGTGTCGTACTTTAGCGAGGCAGGCCTATACATGTATGTGTATGTTAACAATACTTGCAAGCTTCGCTAGCACGCAGTACCCTGTACGTTACACAGCTCCCTGTATATACGACAATTTTCAAAATACTCCAAAAATAAAGGGCTTGTCTTAACCAAATAGCCAGACAAAAAATTATAATGCAACCTCTGCTCCAGGGGGTATCTGTTTTTGGTTTTTTTTTCTCACATGAATGTTGACAATTCCAATGTCATATTGAAGTGATCTAGGTTGGAGTTCCCTTTCAGAATTTTTAGCTTGCACAAGCTTGCACAAGCATGCTGCAAGCTAGTATTTGGAACAAATACTAGTTTGCAAGCGTGTGCAAGCTTATGTTAGCTTGCACAAGGTAGCATAAAATATTTCTTAGCTTGCGCAAACTTGCAGAACGTTTTGTTAGCTTGCACAAGCTTGCAGATAGTTTTTGCTAGCTTGTGCAAGCTAACTTATTTCAAATGCTAGCTTGCAGCAAGCTTGTGCAAGCTAACTTGTTCCAAATGCTAGCTTGCAGCACGCTTGCTGCAAGCTTGCAGCATGCTTGCGCAAGCTAAAAATTGTTAGCTTGTCACAAGCGTGCTGCAAGCTAATATTTCTGTAATGGTTGTCACCGTGGTGTTTTATTCTTGAGTTGCATCTTATGGGCAGTGTTCACACCTAATCCAGATCATGACCATCAGACCAACACTCGAGAAGATATGATCGTGCTAATAATTAACTTGCATCACACGGCCGGCGTTAATGAATACCATTTTCCTACGCTGATAGCATACAAACTTTCATTAAATGAGCACTTTACTTGTCATCCATGCATACTCAGTGATTTCATTCATACTGTACCTGCAGAATTTAATGAGCTCATTGTACGAAGACAGTCATAGCATCGTACGACGAGACCGATAGCTTTGTTGTAATATCTCGGAAAATGCAAATGCTGGTAGCGTTGATTAATGTCCATATATGTGAGGACTTTAATAAAGGAATATTTATACCCTTTCATAAGAAAGAAAACAAATTTTGAAACAAATTTAGTACAAAAAACATGTTGATACGTTATACCTACCAGGAGATATTCAAACTTAAAGGTTAACAAAAATGCTAATAAATGAATAGGAAAAGGCTCAGTATGACATCACATCAATACATTCTCCCACAAAGTTGATGTATTTCATTCAAATCTATCACAAGACCTGCTAGAAAAATAAATTGATGAAAGTTTAGTATTTATTTTTTATTGCCAAATATAGCTTACTTCAATAACTTTTGGAAAAATGTCTCTAATCATACAGAAACAATCAATTAACGTTCAAAGAAACACATAAACATTTGCAATGAAATTGCCTCTATGACATCAAACACGAATTCATCATACTGTAAAGAAAAAAAAAATGCAATTGGGAAATCTTTAAAAATCCATATCACCGGAACGGATATGATTTTTGTACCAAATTGGCTTTAAAAGTGGCGCTCTTTCAAACAGAATTTTACAAAAAACCAAGGGAATATTCCTTTGACGATGCCATATAGTAATAAGATGGTACTGAGATACAGTACAGCAAATTGACAGTGCATGTCCTTTAATAAGTAAGTGCTTTTGCAGAGATTGAAGAGTTCTTTGTTTTGATTTTATGGGTGTGGACTGTTTGAAAAAATTGTTAATTAAAAGATTAGTTTAGTGGTCAAGCATGTATAATCTTATATGAAAGAGGACTTCAAAAGAAATAAAATGGTTAAGAAAGCATTGCAAAATCATATTCTGTTAAGTAGATATTAAAGGATTAGTTCAGTGGTCAAGCATGTTTTTTATATGAAAGAGGACTTTAAAAGAAACAAAATGGTGAAGAAAGCATTCAGAATCTTATTCCGTTAAGGGAGATATTCAAGTTTAAAGTTTGGTATCATTTGTGTAGGAATGACTGAAATCAGACTAGTTGTGATGTCATAGCCTCAGATTCCTCAAAGTTTTTATGTATTCTATCATATTATGTCTGTGATTTTGTGGCTTATAAACCATGGCTTATGTCAAACAAGTAGTAAAACTGAAGCCAGGAAGGGTATTTATAATACTCCACCAGAAGAAAGTTTTAGGATAAATAATTTAAATAGTGAAATTTTTAATAAACTTTCTTTAAAATACATAAAGACTTTGAGGAATTTGAGGCTGTGACATCACAACTAGTCTGATTTCAGTCGTTTCTACAGAAATGATACCACATTTTTAACTTGAATATCTCCTTAACAGAATAAGATTTTTCAATGCTTTCTTCACCATTTTGTTTCTTTTGAAGTCCTCTTTCATATAAGATGGATTTGCTTGACCACTGAACTAATCCTTTAAAGATTAAACTTTGGGATGCCGTGTCATTCGCGAGTCACTCGCTCACTGCCCTCTTCAGGCCATGTGTCCCATAAGGCTGCAGTGTACACTTTCCAACGTGTCTGGCTTCATTCCAAGAATTCCACACTAGCTTCTCTCTTTTCTTTGATACCATTCTTCCCATGTCGTTCTTGGGCGTCCTACTTTCCTTCTCCCTCTGGCTTCCATGTCAATGCTGTCATGCAGTGGCTGTCCTGTTTCAGTCTTGATACATGCCCAATCCACCTCCATCTTCTCATTTTGACTTCGTTGTTAATTCTCTTTTGTTTAGTAAATCTCATTAATTCATCATTTAAAGCAACATATGGCCATCTGATCTTCAAAATTTTTCCTATGCATTTGAACATAAAGTTATCCAATTTCTTATTGTCAGTCTCATTGGTCTTTTACGTCTCACAACTGTATATAGGGAACTGACTTAAGGCCGTAACACACTGAAGCGGTGAGTGATTTTTAGTTCCACCCATTACACAGAGTGTAATGAGCGGAACTTATCAAATCGTACATTAGCTCCCATATGTGCCTGTACACAATGGTTTGCTTTAAAATGCATCTCCTCCTAAGTTTTAAGAGTTTTGCTCCTGAAATTCTGGCTCAAACAAGATTTTTGTAGGCGTCATATAGCTTGTATTTTGCTAAGAGATATTCTGTGTTTTTTTAATTTTTATTAAAGCTTCCGAAAGGTTTTACTACAATATCAGATTCCATACGTAATGGTGCTAAAAATAGCTAGCTGTAGACATAATGCTCCGCGTACTGTACATGGCTAGGTCCTCATGCATTCAGTACATGTGTTTCCTATTAGCACTACGATATTTACTACTTTTATTAAACATATCTAAAAGCTGGTATAATATTTGTGTAGTAGTACCTTTCATATAAGACCAATATTATGCAATATTATGAAAATTTGAGTGAATTAGGGAGGATAATATTATCTATATCGGAGACTTGGAGCCATGTGAAATTTTTGGGACGTGACTTTGTGTTTATGTCTAGGGAGTTGGCATTAACCCTTACTTTACCAGGGCTTTGAAAAAAGCAAGCCCAATTTTTTTAACTTTTTTTTTCTTATGCATTTTTGACAACTTTTCTTTCATTTTCTTTCTTACAAGTTTGGTTGGAATAGGGGCTAAAATATTTATCTTTTGAGTAATGAAAGCCAAATTAGGAAATATTGACACAAATATGCAAATTAGGCAATTTTCGGCTAAATTTGGTCAACAAATGGTCAATCTATGCTGAAGTATAACTCCTTGTCAAATTGAAACCACAGAGATATGTGTTACATATTTAGATTCTTTTTGAAATTTCCTTTACAATGATGCTAATCTATGATTTTTAGAAAGAAGGGAAAAATAAAAAAATGAAAGAAAAAAAATGCGATTATAGGCAAAAGACCCCTGAAAGCTGCAGCAGGAAAAAAAAAAGTTACGCACTGGTCACGGTGAGACTTGAACCTGGAGTGCTCGTGTGCTAGCGGCGTACATTTCCTCTACACCATGTGGTCGAAGAGGTGTAAAATAATTCTTATAGGAAAAGTTCTAAATAGACTGGGGCATGCCATTATTTATATATCAAATGAAAGGAAATTGCAAGCACTTTTGAATTGTATGTAATGTTAAGTATAACTTACTTATATTAAGGTAACTTAATTAAATGATTTATCAGCTGGTTTTAGAGTAATTTTAAGCCGATGTCCGCCTGGGTTTTAAACAAATTAAATGCATCTAGTTTTGAACAATGTCATAGTAAGTTAATTACCCAAAATGTGTGGAATTCCAAATAATTTCATTTGATTATTAATCAATTTTTTAATTACGTGTTTGTTTGTCTTGTTATTTAGATTATACACACAGTTTAGCTAGAAACTTCCAAGTGTCAGCTTAATTATTTATTTGAAGCACTTTGAAATAATTTCAGGTTGACACACTTTGACGCAATCAGTGAATTGTCTCACTTTTTGTCAATGTTAATTAATTATTTGGGTCATTAATTAGACTTCCCCTTTGTTTATTACGTTCTTAGATGCCAATTCTATACCTGGCTAAACCCATTAGTAAAGGCACCTGGCCTGTAATTTTAAAGCCACAAATTAAGCACATCATTCCACAAGATTAACTTTGCATCCTGACATTGAGGTTTAATTAAGTAGGTCTATGCTCATAGTTCATTTCACTTTTCCCCCAGCAGCAAAGACAAACAACGCCAGCATTGATTACGGTTACTGTACTACTTACTGTATATTACAAAGGATTGCTATTAAATTCAGATGTCACTAAAAATACCATGTGATACCAGTGGGAGTAGTTGTTATCTTGAAGGAGCCTTGGAAAGGTGAAACTGTATACAGTTTAATGGTTTGAGAAACAAAGAAATAAATCACCTTTTTCTTTGAGGGAGAGGGGGGGGGGGGGGCTGCTTCATGCCAGGGCAGGTTGAGATGTTCCTGGTTTTAAGCAGAGCCATTTCTGCTAAAAACACAGCTTATTTAGAATTAATGCTGTATTTAACTCAAATTTAGCCAATTTTACAATAAAACACATTTGTCTTACTTTTCCAAATTAGTGTATGTTATGTTTTGTTTACACTTAAACAAAGTCAATTAATTCTTTAACTATGTTATATTATTAATCATTTAATGTTTTAAGTTGGAAGAAAATATTGTGCAGAACAAAAAAAAATGCTTGATAGCAGTGGTATTTAACATGTCCAAACATTTATTATGCTTTCAAAATGCTTGATTCTTCACAATTGGACAGAATTTGGCCAAATCTGGTTCTCATGGGAACGATCATCAACAACTTGGAGGTAAACAGATTTCAAATATGACAAAAATAAAATTGCTTTTAAGATAAAACCAGTCAGTTGTTTTTGCACTGCCTTGGATGGGTTGAACTGTAACATCATTGATGTCTAGTTTAGATAATCATAAAGGAAACAATTTCCTATAATAAATCAAGTTTACAATTCAGGCTTTTCTGATGACACTGGAAACTTTGTTAAAAATGCTTTATTGTTTAAACTGGAGAAATTCGCTTTAGTGGGCGCGATTGGTTGCGACGTGAATTTTGCTTTAATGCCCTTTCAATAAATTTTCATGCGATGACGATGCTTCTCTAAAAACAAGAGGTCAAAATATTTTCTTCCTTTGTTTTATTCAATTTTTTTTTTAAGAATTGCTCGCCGCGTCGCGTTCGTTGTGTAACAGCCTTAAATACGGAGTATTTACAGAGTTGAATAATCTGATCTTTGTTTTAACTAAATATATATTGGAGCTCCATATCTTTTTTAATTTCATGAAAGATGTTCTTACTTTAGAAATTCTGTTAACGATATCTTCTTCACCATCACCTTGTACGTTTACAGTTGCTCCTAGGTACTTGTAATGTACCTCTTTTAGATGTTCATTATTAATTTGCACTTTGTCACAGCATCTACTATTTACTATTAAGAGTTCAAGTCATATTATATTATGCAGACTAGTGCTGTGAACGTTTAGGGATTTTAGTAAACGTGTACACGCTAAAAAAAGCGAGTGTGTATCGTGTACACGAGTTTAGTACCGTAATTTTCGGAAATACACCAAAATTGCTCCAAAACTACGAGGTGAAGTAAAAAAATCGCGCAACCAGTATGGCAAAAGTACTGACTGCATTGCCCAAATAGACGCTGAGTTTTGCTTTCCAAATCGTAAAAACTTTACTTCTACAGTATAAATCATCATTTTTATGGAAAATATGCATGGAAATTCAGTTTAGAGAAAACAGATAAGTTCCTTTTAATGTCATTTAAACTCAACATCGCGTAACTCTTTTGTCCTATTCGCTACGGCTTTCAAAGTTCTGTGAAAATCTTGCATACTGAGGCCTATGATATACCTCGCCGTAAAACATTTCAAAACTACGCCACCACCACCAGGAAGTTCTGAAATATCAGTCCTCTGGAAAAGATGGCCGCCATCTTTGCGAAGCATGCAGAATTTCAGCCCTGTTAAAAACCTTTTTCTGTTTGTTTATTAGGCAATATTTTTTCTTTCTTGCAAAATTTATTTGACTCATCAGGTAATATTTACATGTAAATGTACTGATTGTCACGATTCAAGTTTTTTTTGGTCGATAAAACGGGCCTTGATTGCGTGGGATTTAAAGCCTTATGGCCTAACGTTAGGCCTATTGTTAGTTTTACTGTTTACTGCTGCACATTCGCGGTGCACTTTACAAGTTAAATTACTTAGATTTCGGCGAAATCAAAGTGCATAATATCCCCATTCATTGGTGATTACTGCGCATTTGTGATTCGCACATTTAAAAAGGATTATGCTAGTCGGATTTACAGTTTGTAAAAAGTCATTGAATGGAATTTTGTCAGCCGAATGTGTGTGTGATTTTAATCATGAATATTGATTTTCAACGGCAAGACACTGATGTATGAGAAACGATTACTCGCAATGAAGTATTTGGTAAACGTTTACAAGATTTGCGAGCGTGTATCGTGTACACGCTAAACAGTCACAGCTCTAATGCAGACCCATAGCTTGATTTAAGAAGGGGCAGGGTGCTAGACTTGTTGAGGGGCTCACTAAATGCATGTGCGAATTGCTGCGTCTTTTCAGCGTGGAGTCCAGGGGTCCCATTAAGACTCAATCCCCTGGTGAAGAAGCTCTTTGATATTAGCTATACTCATACCTTAAAATGAAACTATTCTAACTGATAAGGACCATTCATGAGCCAAACAGGACAATTGCTTACTATGCTATCGTTCTGTGTTCTGTATCCATGTAAGGTATTTCATTTATGAGGTTGATTAAGATTATTAAGTTTAAAAAAAAAAAAAATCTTAAAAAAATCAATAAAAAAAAATCATGAGGGGCAGGGCAGGGATTGAGCCCCTGTGAAACACCAAAGTTAGGAGTCTGATATATTCTTAACCCAGTTTGTGCAGCATATTGGTTCAACCTTGTTAGTTTTGTTGGCATATGTTGATAGGTAGAGAAGGTCAGAATGATGTCATCTACAAAATCAAGGTCTTCTAACCTTGACATAAACCTCCCATCTTATTCCATTACTATTGGCTTCACTTGTCTTACACATCACCCAGTCCACTATCATTAGAAAAATGAAACCAGACATTACATCGCCTTTTGTGACTCCCGTCTTAACTTGAAACCATTCTGACACCACCCCTTTATCTATTACAGCACATTTATTACCTTCATAAAGTATTTGAACCATTGTGATGATTTTCTGTGGGATACCATAAGCTGCCATTATTTCCTAAATGCTCTCCCTGTGTACTGAGTGAAACGCTTTTTAAAGTCAAGCAAGGTAATATAGAGGGTTGACTGCCATTCGACGACCTGTTCTAATATGTTGCAAAGTATGAATATTTGTTCGGTGGTGTGCCTTCCTCTTCTGAACCCTGCTTGTTCAATTCTCATTTTGCTGTTAACTCCGTTTCTGATTCTATGGATCAAAACTGTCCCAAACACTTTGCTAGGCACTGATATTAAGGTAGTGCTTCTGCAATTGTCACAGTTGGTAATCAGCCCCTGTTTCCAAGATTTTGGTATTATTCTTGTGTCCCATTCGTAAGTGCAAAGTCGTATTTTTTGTATCAAATTTTCATGTTAGATTGTTAAAAATACAGAATAGAATAATACAATTTTAAAAACGAAAAAAGCTAACATATTTTATCACTTTATTAAAAAAATTACCTGTTTTGAAAATGGAATAAATTAATTAATCATAATCGTACAATAATGGTATTTAATGCACATACTGAGTATAGATTTTATTAAAGCTATTTAAAACTTAAATTGGGCTGCATGGAACATTCTACTCTTTCCGAGGTAGACTTTTTTTGTAAGTACAGTACATAACATTTTCAAAGGTGTAAATTATGGATACGTACTCATGGTGTAGAAGCAATATTAGCTGACTTCAGGGGTGGTGGAGCATTCAAAATATTAGGGGTCTAATGAGGTCAGGTGACATGTGATAACAACATTGGGGGTGGGGGGCTAATATGGTCAGGCAACGTGATAACATATGTTCACCTTCAATTATTGGGGGATTCAGTCCCCCCATCCCTCCCGCTCCGCTGCGCCAGGTTGAATTCCTTAAACATCGCTGATAAAATATAAAAAACATGAAAGCACTAACATTTTTTATCAAAATCGGTTACTATTTTAAAAGCATTTTCAAACCTTAGGCATCACTATGCAATTTTAAATTTTATGTAAATTTTGTGATAAATTTCAGGGTGACCAAGGTATCTCTTTTGAAAATCCTTTGTGGTGGTCAGCAAATTCCTAAAAGTCTTTGCCATATCGCAGACTCCTTCAAAGATACAATTAAACAACAAATTATTTGCAGATTTGAAGCAACGCCAATGTTGTTAAGTAAGACATGTTCACCTTCAATTATTAGGGGGCATCAGTTCCCCCTCTCTCCCGCTTCGCTGTCCCAGATTGAATTCCTTTAACATCACTGATAACAAATTTAAACCATGAAAGCACAACTTTTTTTTATCAAAATTGGTTACTATTTTAAAAGCACTTTCAAACCCCTTTGAGTAAATATTTGATTGCTGAGAATTCCAAAAGGGTGTAAAAATGGTCAATGAAATGGTCAATTATACTAATTTTGATGAAAATAGTTGCTATTTTCATGGTTTTTCTGAAAGATTCTAAATCAATTTAGCTTAAGTTGCCATGTCCACAGACTTTTAACATTAAATATGATTGTTAGCATTGATTGTTTACTCTTTCATTGTGTAAGTGGATCATGTTAGCTTTTCGAGATTGTTCACTATAAGTCAATCAAAGTGTACTTTTGATTTTGTTGGTTACTTGCGTTAGCAAAGGAACCTATGTATTCAACTTGGCGTGTGTGTGTGTGTCTGTGACACTTGCTTAGGTACGCTCTAACTCAAGATAGGAAAATCGGTATGAAGTCACATTTAGTAGGTAGGTCCGCCATATTGTGAAGATGTGCCCTATTGTTTTTGGTGCCCGTAGGGGTCACCTGGGGTCAGATATCGGCCAAAAATGGAAAAACTTTTAGTGACAATAGCTCTTAGTGCCAAAATTCTGTACATTTGATATTTTGGGACAAGCTGTGTATGGAGTAGGGGAATATTTTCATACAAAACGGTCATGTGATGAAAGGTCAAAGTCAGGGTCAAAAACAATTTTTTGTCAAAGTGCATGGAAAAACTTTTAGTGACAATAACTCTTAGTGCCAAAATTCTGTACATTTGATATTTTGGGACAAGCTGTGTATGGAGTAGGGGAATATTTTCATACAAAACGGTCATGTGATGAAAGGTCAAAGTCAGGGTCAAAAACAATTTGTTGTCAAAGTGCATGGAAAAACTTTTAGTGACAATAACTCTTAGTGCCAAGATTCTGTACATTTGATATTTTGGGACAAGTTGTGTATGGAGTAGGGGAATATTTTCATACAAAATGGCCATGTGATTGAAGGTCAAGGTCAGGGTCAAAAACAATTTTTTGTCAAAGTGCATAATATTGAATTTGGACTTTGACATTAGACTATGGACATTGGACTCGAATTTGATAATAACTCTTAGTGCCAAGATTCTGTACATTTGATATTTGAGACAAGTTGTGTATAGAGTAGGGGAATATTTTTTAACAAAACGGTCATGTGATTGAAGGTCAAGGTCAGGGTCAAAAACAATAATGAAATAATGAAAATAAGCTTGATGCCAAATAGTTTTTGATTTGAAGAACAAATGATATAATTTATTTTTATGATTTACTTGAATTAGGTTTACTTGTTTTCCATTAAACACAGTTTTTGATAAGAATACATGGAATGGTATAAATAGAAGTCCAGAGTCCATGCCATGATACCCTAAGAGCTGTTGAAAGACTAGTGTGGTTTCACATCAGCAAGGCCAGGAACTATCATTTTATTTTGCTATTACATAATACACATTATAACATTGACCTCGCTCTGTCTCATTGTGAAGTTACATTTAAAGTGTTATGGATATCTTTTGTGAGGTGGTATGAATGATGCATTCCAGTGGGTCGTATTATTGGTTTATATAAATTCTTAAGAATAGAATTTCTGTCTAGCAGACCCCATCAGTGTGATATAGTAAAAATACAAATTCCTGAAGTGTGATTAAATCTTGAATGCCACTGACATACTACAATGCAGGGTTCAATACTAAATGCACAAAGTATAAAGACCAATGAGTCTAAGAGCTATTTCAGTTTTGATGGCTGCTTATCATCTTTTATGTAAAAAAAACCAGACACCTGAGAAATGTATAATTCACCCCACCTGTTGCATTAAAAAAACAAGTCATAAAGATGTCAACAGAAAGTCATTGGTCCATGTTGCTGACCTGTTTTGTTTTCTTTGCCACCTGTATTTGTTTAGCCTAAAAAAGGAATTTACTGTGTGTTGTCTATCTCCATGTGTCTACAGACATTTTCTCCATGCAATAAAATGTAGAAGGTCACTTATTGGGCAAATACTAACCATGGATATACACTATTTAATCAACCAAAGATATGTGTAATAAACACATCCCTGAATCAACCAATTACACTGCACCTTGTTTAAAACCAAGACTGTTAGAACACCAATCACGTTATCCACAAGTTTTACTCTTTTGCATAGTAAAAATTGGACTGGTGGTTAAGTGAAGAGTATCACAACTTTTGCTCATTTGCATATTAACAATTGGCCAATCATAGAATTAGGGTTGGTTAACTGAAGAGGATGTCAGTTGGGAGTGGGAGTTGCACCAGTGTAATTGTCTTGCCATTCTGCTTCATATTGACTTTGACCTCTGGTGACCTCTAATGTTAACCGTTTTTTTTTTTGGTTTGATAATTTTGACCCCATTTTCGGATTTCAAAAGTACCTTCTGATCAAAAAGGCAATTGGTTGATTCCTGTACGACCTTCATGCGGAGTTATCGGAGGTCAAAATTTCTTAAGTCTAGTTAGGATGGTTACGGACTTGCCTTTTGTTTTTGGAATCAGAGTGTCAAGTTACATTTGACTTGAGGTCAAAAGGTCAATAGTCAAATCTGTAAAATTATGCTTATTTTGGGAGAAAAATGGCTATAATAACAAGTTAATTATTTTTTTGGTATGTGATAGACCTTGATGAGCTGCAAAGAATGAACCATTTCCCCACTTAAATAGCATGCCTGGTTCTGGAGTTACGGATGACCTCCATCTGCCCCAAAATTTCATTCTGTAGCAAGGAACCATAGTGCCCTTGGGCTCTTGTTTATTTTTTCATGAATTGTTTTTTTTGTAGTGGTATTAGTTTGACCTTTTTTTTTTATGTGGCGGCTCAAACCCTTCATAGCCTATCCAGTGGCATAGCCACAGGGGGGGAATTAGGAAGGAGGGGGGGTCCGGATCCCTACTTTTCAAGGAAAATTTCCAAATTTTGGATAATCTTTTGTTTTTATATGTGTTTTGCTTTCAAAAAACAAAGTTGTCTTTAGAAGTGGGTTAAATTTGAATATTTTGTGTCTAGGACCTTTTCGGACCCCCTCACTTTTTTAATGTTGGCTACGCCACTGAGCCCATCATTTTTTTCTGATGTGATTGCAGCAGGAACCTATGCGGTCATGGTGGTGTGTGTGTGTGTATGTCTGTGTATGCGTGGGTGCATGTATGTATGTTTGATACACTAGAGTCATGATAGCCCATGGTCTGTAGATGTAACCTATTTTATTTGATGGTGATGTCATGCATATTAATGAGTAGGTGGGGCTTAATTTAAAAATCATGAAATGTTTATATTTTAGCAACCGCATGTCTGTTTTGTTTCATATTTGGTGTAGTGTAGTGGGCGGGGCTTATTATGATTTTGCAGAATAGAACTTGTAAACATGGTATCTGAAGAACGGTTAATTGGATTCATGTCATATTTGGTACACGGATAGCTCATGGTCAGTAGATGTGCCCAATTGTTTTTGGGGGTGATATCATGCATCTTAATAAGTGGGTGGGGCTTAAAATTAAAAAATTTGAACAAGTGATAAATGAGCAACTGTATGTCTGTTTTGTGTCATATTGGGCATGATCATTTTGTAGGTTATTTTGTACATGCTTATGTTATCAGCAGATGTCATTGATATGGTGGGTGTGGCTTAATGTGAATGTCCTAAATGTAAAGTAAACATACTGAATATCATAAACGGCATATCAGATTTATGCTATATCAGGGGTCATGGTCTGTACATATGTTCTTATCTTGTGGTAGTGATGTCATGAATATTAATGAGTAGGCAGGGCTTACTGACAAATGCTTGAAATAGAATAAACAAGCAAGCATTTGTGCATCATACTTGCTATGGTAATGTTGTTAGTTATTGTGCGAATGCTAATGTTGTCAACATTTTGATTTATAAATATAGAACAAATATTTCATGATGGGCCTATGCAGCGACATGACAATTAATACAAATTTTGCAAATTAATCAGCTTATGAAAGAAAGAAAAAAGCATCGGAATTACAAAATCTTTTGGTTGTGGTTACTGGTGTTATGTTATGTTATGTTACATGTATATGAATGTTAACATTGATTTTATCCTCCTTTCTACCCCACAGGACTGCTCGACCACATATTCAACATCATGGCCAAGCACACATATGATTGGACATTCCCCAAATGGTTTGAATTTGAAGACGAGTGGGACGACGTTTACTGGATTGGATTGGTGGACAAATATTGGTGGCTCACGGTACCCATTGGTATCTTCTACGTCCTCTCGCTATGGCCCTTACAGAAATACATGGAAAATCGGGAACCGATGAAATCCCGCACGCCCCTTATCATTTGGAACTTCTTCTTATGCTTCTTCAGCGTATTTGCGGCATTTCGCGGCGTACCGGTCCTGCTGTTAGGCATCTACCGGGATGGGTTCCACTCCACGGTCTGCGATAATAAGTATTACAGCAGTGACTTTGGCAGTATATGGGGTTTCTTGTTCGTGATTTCCAAAGTTCCAGAGCTAGGAGATACCTACTTCATCATTTTCCGCAAGCAGAAGTTGATATTCCTCCATTGGTACCACCATTTTTCCGTCATGATTTTTTGCGCCCATCTGTATGGTCATCGGTGTTCCGCGGCATTTTGGTTCAGCGTCATGAACTACGGTGTACACGCAGTTATGTACACGTACTACTTCACAAGAGCGCTTGGATACCGTGTACCACGGCCAATAGCTATGTCTGTCACCACACTACAAATATCGCAAATGTTCATGGGTAACTTTATCATATTTTACGTGTACTACCAGAAGGTCTCTGGGTCAAATGTGATTCTGAGATGTGGGATTTATACTACGGAATGGGTATATATGGCAGTTACATGGTACTCTTTGCCTATTTCTTCTATAACGCATACCTCGCACCTAGAGCTCGTAAAGAAAAGATTGACCAATCATCTAACGGTAAGCATTCTTACTCGAATGGCACTCTGACCAATGGCAGTGCAGCAACTTCAAATGGTTACTATTCAAACAGTGTGCAACACAGGAAGATTGCTCAGGAAGCCAGTGGTTGAAAGCTCATGAAAATTTATAAGGTTTGATTATTCATTACCTATGAATATTCGTAAACTTTGAGTTTGATCTTTTTCTGTTAAAAAAATAACAAATTACGTGTGCCATTGCTTTGAACCTCCAGCACTTCTACAGTATGTCGTTTGAAGAAGAATGTTTGCAAACAGGGTAACAAAGATGTTTGTCTGTCTGTCTGTCTGTTAGCCTGTCTGTCAGCAGAGAAAAAATGTAAAACGATTCAATCGGTGGAACAATCGGTAGATGGGGTTTTACAGGCAACTGGTCCCATCTTCAAAAGGAGGATTGGCCACATATAACGAAGGAGCAGTGCCCTCTTAAATCATAGGGGTACGGCCCCAATATCGTGCAGGGGACCCGCCCCATTACACACTAATTGGAGAGAGCTGAATAGAACTCTATGCATATTCTAATTTAATTTTTTTATTGTGGTAGTTAATATTTAGAGGCATGTATTGCCCTTATTCTTTTAGTACGCATGTTATATGTTAAACTGCGATAGCGTACAATACATGGGAAATTACACATTGCTCTGGTTGGTGCAGGTAAAATCATAATTTATACCAAACATGCCAAGGCTGTTATCCAAATTTAGGTCGTGATCATGACTTTCTGGATCCAGGGATCCAATTGGATCCAGGGATCTAAATTTGTCTCCAGAATCTCCACTATTTTGAGCATTATTTTATTAATAAACTTTTAGTTTTTTTGTCTTTGATGTAAGAAAACATAAGGGGGTTAGATTCCACCCCCTCACCCCTTCCTTTCCTCAATTATCGTACTGTCTGGGCTTGTAGAACTTCTTTTTTAATCTGCCGGGGAATAGTAAGAAAAAACTGTTAAATGTAACTAGCAATGTGAAAGTTACCCTCTTATCCTCACCCCCCTACATCCTTGGGGAGGCTAGTCCACCCATGGGGAGGCTAGTCCCCTGTTTTCTAGTGGAGCAGCTGTAACCGTAATTCATTCAGGAGAAGTACCAAGAGATTTCATTTATGTATAGACCGCCCATTCATCCATGGACAGAGGTGATGCATGCATATGACTCATGCTGTGAAAAGTATCCTACTCGATCCGTCATGACACAGTGTTAGTCCTATAGCAAATACAACATATGCTATACTATGCAATTAGCGATATTGTTTATGCATAAATATAAAGTGTGGTAATGTCTGCCCCTCTTAGGTGGCTTAATTTTGCACATTGTGAATAGGTCTTATTATGCTGTATGTGCAGTGTATATGTTCCCATGACAGACGGTGTAATTTATGCAAGGATGTATATATGATTATATTATATGCTTAGGGCATAATATATTGTGTTGTGATGTGGGAGAGCTCTTTGACAGGAGTGTTGAAGCATAATGTATGTACAGTCTGGCTGTGTTTGTTTGGATTATTCTGCTTGAGTAATATATGATTAGATATGTTATGTTTGCAGGGATGTGTGATTGTCACGGTCAGGAAACACTTCAAATCTGCGGACTGCGTCTCTGATAGCAGGGTGTTACTTATGAAATTTATTGATAATTAGGTACATTATGTTTGTCGGGAATTGCGGGAAGCATGGTTGCCTAAATCTGCAGGCTGCAGATTTAATCTGTTAAATCAGGACATGGTACTTTTGAAGTTATGTATCAGATGAAATGTTTAGATGTGTGATGCCTGCTGGGAAGTATGGTGTAGGAAATACCTAAATCTGCAGAAATCTTATCTGTAAAAGTAGGGTGTCACTTTGGAAACACATTGTGAAAGCAGGCATTGACGGATCCAGGGTTTCCCAAAAAATGAGGGGGAGGGGGTCCAAGCCTTGGAATTTGGTGTATGGATTAAGTGTTAAAAGTGTATTGGTGAACTTCCAAGGGGGTCCTGACCACCCCCCCCCCCCTCCCTCGTTCTCCCCCTTGATCTTGATCAGGGGTGGAAAACATAGCAGACCACCATATCAATTAGTCCCAGAAATGTTTTCATGTTTCCAGAAAGAAAAAAAAAAAAATAATAATTGAAAGAAAATTGGAGAAGGTGTGAAAGAAAGAAAGAAGGAAATGAGTTAAATTAATCGGTTTTGTTATTGTTCTTGCAGTATACTCACTGCATTCTGTTTTCATTTTTACTTTCTAGGGAAGTCCCAGAAAGTGAAATATTTTTTTCACCACTATGAAAGAGAAAGAATCTTACTTTAAAAAATTTTCATATGGATGCATGGGAGGGATTTGCCTACCGGTATTGGGGGAAAGTTCCCCCCCCCCACCCTCAAATCCTGCCAACGGTATGGTTGCATGTTGCAGGCTTGATACCTTCAATCCTCCTTTGCTTTTTCTTGGATCCACCCATTCTGTACAGTATGGAAAAGTAAATATTGCCCCACAAACAGGGAGGTTTTGGAGCAGAACTTTTCTCACCCTAACAGGTTAAGGTTAGTGCTAGATTCACGGTTAGGCTTCATGACCCCCCTGTATGCTGGGCAATATATCACTTTCCATGCAGAATATGGGCATTTGTGAAGTTACAGCAGGGCATTATTAATTGCTTCAAAAACAGTAAACATTAAACTAAAAAAATATATACTTTAGTTTATGATTTATTTTGATGTAAATTTAAGAGGCTAATGATGTACAGTTGCAAAGCTGTTAAGTTCGTGTTCTTGATTAATATTGTTGCATCATTCTTAATATTATGGTATCACTATACCTGTGGAGAAATACAAGGTTGCCATGGGGAAGGCTTTGAGGTCGGGGAGGGGGGGGGGGTCTCACTTTTCACCAATACTTTTGCCCTTGCATAAGGTGACTCCCAATTGAAAAGTTTCAAAGTGTTTGGATACAGATATTGTACAGGTGCTTCTAAACCTGATACTGGAAATGATCATTTTGTTTCTCTCAACTTTGGTGCTTTAAGCTTTGAAGGCTAAATAAGCAGATCTAGTATTGTTTAAAAGTGAGTGTTAGAAACAGGAGTTTAGGCCTATGTTCATAATACCCTGGATAAATGCACACTGAGCTAAGAATTGTGCAAATATGTGTAAATTGTTGGGAATTAGGGTGTGGAAAGTGACTTATTGACTGCATGGGGAGGTCATTGCCCTACCCCTCCCCCTCTCATCTCTTGCTATATCAGTTGTGTTAAAGTAGTTGCCATCTAATAGTCCAGAAATTTATCTTTTGCTTATACAAAAATGACTGCATGGGGTGGTCATTGCCCTACCCCCCCCTCCCTCACCTCTTGCTATATCAGTTGTGTTAAACTGGTTGCCATTTTATATTTCAGAAATTTATCTTTTGCATATTATATCAAAATTTTGAAAATAATTTATTGAAACAACTTCTATCAAATTTTTATTTAAATTCTTTTGCCATTTAAAATTTGACAGTATCATTGTGTACTAGTATCATTGTGTACTAGTATCATTGTGTACTAGTATCATTGTGTACTAGTATCATTGTGTACTAGTATCATTGTGTACTAGTATCATCATGTACTAGTATCATTGTGTACTAGTATCATTGTGTACTAGTATCATGTGTACTAGTATCATTGTGTACTAGTATCATTGTGTACTAGTATCATTGTGTACTAGTATCATTGTGTACTAGTATCATTGTGTACTAGTATCATTGTGTACTAGTATCATTGTGTACTAGTATCATTGTGTACTAGTATCATTGTGTACTAGTATCATTGTGTACTAGTATCATTGTGTACTAGTATCATTGTGTACTAGTATCATTGTGTACTAGTATCATTGTGTACTAGTGTCATTGTGTACTAGTGTCATTGTGTACTAGTGTCATTGTGTACTAGTGTCATTGTGTACTAGTATCAGTGTGTACTAGTATCAGTGTGTACTAGTATCATTGTGTACTAGTATCATTGTGTACTAGTAATGTACTAGTAACATTGTGTACTAGTATCATTGTGTACTAGTATCATTGTGTACTAGTATCATTGTGTACTAGTATCATTGTGTACTAGTATCATTGTGTACTAGTATCATTGTGTACTAGTAACATTGTGTACTAGTAACATTGTGTACTAGTATCATTGTGTACTAGTAACATTGTGTACTAGTATCATTGTGTACTAGTATCATTGTACTAGTATCATTGTGTACTAGTATCATTGTGTACTAGTATCATTGTGTACTAGTAACATTGTGTACTAGTAACATTGTGTACTAGTATCATTGTGTACTAGTAACATTGTGTACTAGTATCATTGTGTACTAGTATCATTGTGTACTAGTATCATTGTGTACTAGTATCATTGTGTACTAGTATCATTGTGTACTAGTATCATTGTGTACTAGTATCATTGTGTACCAGTATCATTGTGTACCAGTATCATTGTGTACTAGTATCATTGTGTACCAGTATCATTGTGTACCAGTATCATTGTGTACCAGTATCATTGTGTACTAGTCTACTTTATATAGAAATTAATATTTTCATTCTTTTTTTACTTTTATAGAAATTGCAATCAAAATTCACAAATAGTAATTATAACTCGACACATTAATTTTTGTTATGTTATACCATGGCTTGCCGCTAACAAACTTATATTGTCTGTGAAGAGCTTATATGATCAAATTAAATGTGGTGTTATCATTCTCGAGGTCGGAGTCGGGTAACTGTGTACGAGCTCGGTACCGTTTTGCTAAGTTCAAGGGAAAACTTCATCATTACAGTCAATGGGATATTTTTTTATGAATAATTTGTGTTGCCTTAGCCAGTTAGTGAAAATTAATGGTACTCATATATTTTGGAAACTATTATGTAATACACTGCATATTTGAAGACAAATAAAATCTGTGCAGTATTTGTTAAAAAAAAAAAAAAATCTTTTTTTAGACTGCAATGATACATGCTGAAAAGTTTCTGTTTAGCCTAACGGCATTTTGAATGGATTAAAGTTATTTTCTTCTAATTGAGTTGTCGCTACCTGTCTGTAGATCTTTAAGTAAGGGTCTGCTGCCCTCTGTATTGAAGGGGGTGCAACACCCTAGCTCCATTTCTATGTATTGATTAAATGTTTACCGTCTGGACAAACAGTCTTAAGTTCTACAGGTTCTTTACCTTGTAGTATTTTTTTAGTTTATGAACAAAATGCTACAAAATAAATATGTATTCTTAGTACATATTGGTGAGGGTAATTATTAGTTATAAGTGATTGTGTGTGCATAGTCATGTAGAGTCAGTTGTATTAAAAAATATCCGAGAGAGGAAGTGGGGTTCAGGAATCAATGTTGTATTGAACCCTCGGGTGAATTCTTGGGGCAAGGGGGTCATTCTTCATCCCCCAATGTTGTATGGGAAGAATATCTACCTCTTCCTTATGAGTTACTGTACTAATAAAGCTGAAAAAAGGGCAAGAAAATGTCTTCATTTTTATTTTGTTAAATAGACAATTCAGGTACAATTAAAATAAACTAATTATTCTACAATTGAAATTTAAATTCTACAATTGAAATTAACTAATTATTCTACAATTGAAATTAACTAATTATTCTACAATTGAAATTAACTAATTATTCTCTAATTGAAATTACCCAATTCATCTACAATTGAAATTAACTAATTATTCTTATTGAAATTAACTAATTATTTTACAATTGAAATTAACTAATTATTCTACAATTATTCTACAATTGAAATTAACTAATTATTCTACAATTGAAATTAACTAATTATTCTACAATTGAAATTAATTAATTATTGTACAATTGAAATTAACTATTTATTCTACAATTAAAATTAGCTAATTATTCTACAATTGAAATTAACTAATTAATTATTCTACTATTGAAATTAACTAATTATTCTACAATTGAAATTGACTAATTATTCTACAATTGAAATTAACTAATTATTCTACAATTGAAATTAACTAATTATTCTACAATTAAAATTAACTAATTATTCTACAATTGAAATTAACTAATTATTCTACAATTGAAATTAACTAATTATTCTACAATTGAAATTAGCTAATTATTCTACAATTGAAATTAATTAATTATTGTACAATTGAAATAAACTATTTATTCTACAATTAAAATTAGCTAATTCTACAATTGAAATTAACTAATTATTCTACTATTGAAATTAACTAATTATTCTGCAATTGAAATTAACTAATTATTCTACAATAGAAATTAACTAATTATTGCACAAATGAAATTAATCAATTATTCTACAATTAAAATTAACTACGTAATTATTCTACAATTGAAATTGACTAATTATTCTACAATTAAAATTAACTACCGTAATTATTCCACAATTAAAATTAAGTAATTATTCTACAATTGAAATTAACTAATTATTCTACAATTGAAATTAACTAATTATTCTACAATTAAAATTAATTAATTTTTCTTTAAAGTCACATTTGAATTATTTTTAATATCCCTACTCTCCCCACATTTAAAGGAAAATCCCTACAACAGCTTCTATTTTCAAAATGGATTTCAGACTATTGTCAAAATGGACTAGAATAAAGCCTTCACATTGCCATTATACTCATTTTTGGTAGTTGAAAAAACTCTGTACCAGACTAGGTAACAAACTTTTAGTTTACTATTCTGTTACAGAGTGTATTAAGTATTAAGAATGGAGTATAACGTTAATGTGATGGCTTTGTTCCAGTCCATTTTGACAATAAAAATCCATTTTTAAAGTAGAAGCTTTTTTACCCTCCTACCACCTATTTTGAAGAAAATTTGTTGCCATTGGGAACAATTCTACTATTTCTAATGACCATATCTTTTTGTTACTGCAAAATCTTGAGATGCCCTTGAAAAAACAGGTTTTATATTTTTAAGTGCTCACATTAATTCTGTCAGTTAATTTGGGCATATTTTTAATACTACGTAAGCTATCCTTCATGCTACTTGAATAATCTTTATCTTAACCAGATGCTATTTAATGAAAGATGTGGTCACTCGGAACTCATAAGTACTATATTGGACAGCTGCACTCAATAGGAAATTTCATTTTTTTTATGATATGCATCGGGATGAGTATATCAACACAGAGAATGGAGTGTTGATCGATGGCTTGTCACAAAATGTCATGTCACAAAATTTGAAATTTGCCTCTTAAATCTCGCCAATATTGCATATTTTTTGACACCTTTTGCACAGAAGGTCACATCAGTTTTGCCTTTGTCACATATGATTGGCGTAGATTCACACCTGACCTGTTGACTGGTGACACTCGTAGAAAGGATCATTTGGTTATGTTTCATGAAAAATGGAACCCACCACTAAAGTGTGAGTGAACATGTCAGATAAATTTCAATAAATCTGTTTATGTTCATTTTGTCACGAAATTTTCAAGATGTCACAGATTTTTGGACAAGGAAATTTTGTCGCAAAATGTCAACATGTCACAGATGATACATTCTCTGTCAATATCACTTATATTGAATTATTACCCAGAAACCTGTCAGGTTACCTAACTCGACCTTACATGACCTCCACAAACCTACTAGGAGGGATTCATAAGTAGTAAAGGCCGTTAGGCTCTGTGCTGAAAATATTTCTAAAAAAGACCGCATTTTATTACAACTAAAGTTAGTCATGCATGCTCTCTTCAGACAAATCACTTAGCTCTAAATGCTTTAAACAGCCAAATATTGTTGCGACGACGACGATGAGTGAACACACAATTACAATGACGGGTCGTCGCCTGCGTATCGGTTATGATGTTAACAATGCTATCACGAAACGCTTAATACGACCCAGACGAGAACACAGGTACGACGTACGGACAGACATAACATCAACAACCAAGTCAATGTCCACGGCCTTTGATAACCAGTTGTGGTGCACTGGCGTGTCTACCCAACCTAGGCTTGAACCTAGGGCCTCGTAGTCTGTAGACATGTATGATAACCGCTACATATTTTAGGTAGGTAGATAAAAACTATTGTTGCTCAGTAAACTTTCTTTTTCACCACCCTGAACTAATAAGGCAAGCAAATACACTGCACTTACTGGTTAACAATAGAACCTTTCATTGAATCAGCAGAGCAGAAAGTTCATACAGGGCTAGTATCACAGAAATAAAAGTTCAGACAGGGCTAGTTTCACAGAAATGGTTGTGGCTTTTGATATGCAGCAAGATTAAGCTTTCTGAAATCCACCGTACTGGTGGATATTTTGATAAATTGTAGTAACGGTATTTACACAGCATGTCTGATAGAGAAATCCATCTTGGAGATGCTTACAAGTACAAGGATCATACTAACCCTTGTAGCATATTGTTTTAAAAACTGTCAGCTTGTAACCTCTAGCATGTTTATGAGCTTAGGTTTGTTGAAATGCAGCTCTTTAGAACCTCTGGTGAGCTGTTTTTATTTTGTTGTAGAAAAGGTTGGAATTAACCTCACTGAGCTAGATGATTGACAGCTTTTTCAACCAATCACTGCACAGATTTTCCTGGCAACACAATCTGCATAACTATAAAGTGGGGCAAAAATCCTATGTGGCACTGGTACAGTACAGCTAGCTAGCGGCACATGCTCTTGCAGTCTATACAATATACTGTGCAATACAAATTTCTGCACATATAAAATGAGTGACATCAAGATGGTGAACAAAAATTGTGCTTACGGGCTTTGTAAATTCTATTCCGTTACCTAGAACGGTTAGCAAACAGAATTTTAATTATCCCTTTTAAACTCAAAAAATCGGGAGAAGTGCCATAAATGGATCAAAATTTACAGCAAGGACACACGACCATCTAAATGTCATTGGTCATGCATGATTACGGATTTGCGGTTTGTTTACCCACCCTTACCGTGTTGCTATGGTGGGTGTGGCTTATTTTCTTAATCAGAGAGATTAATTGCAAGCTCATGGTGAGCTTAACGACAGCTTTGGTTGTAAGGTTTGGCACTGCAAAAGTATCAAAATGCCTGCTTTTTAACATTCTTGTAACTAGAGCTGATTATTTATGGAAATTAGACTTGTAAATGCACTGTTGCGGACAAGCAGGTAGAATAAGGAGTTTTAAGCAGTACTTTTTACATTAGTTGTTACGCTCTTAAAGTTTCAAACAGTCGACGACGACGAGTGAGCACCCAACTACAATGACGGGGTCGTCGCCTGCGTATTTGGTTATGATAGTAACAATGCTATCACAAAACGCTTAATACGACCCAGAGAACACACGTACGTCGTACGGACAGACATAACATCGACAACCAAGTTAAATGTCTACGGCCTTTGATAACCAGTTGTACCCAACCCAGGCTTGAAGCCAGGGCCTCGTGGTCTGTAGACAGGTATGATAACCGCTACACCACAGTAGGTAGATTCTTCAAACAGTTAGACCCAACCTGATATACAAGCAGGTCGGGTCAGACTTCCTTTTATTTCTTTATTCTGAACACCACAAGTAATTAGGATCAAATTTTCCTTATCAATGGCTCTATTGTACTAGTTCTCTATTTGGTCCTGGGTTGTTGTAGAAGTTGGTGTTGAGTATTAAATTAGCACTGGATAAAGTTCTTATTGTGTACTTATTTTAATCAAGACAAGTGATCTCATTATTTGCTACATTAAGTCTGTGGTTATGATTTGCTGGAACAAATTTTTAAGGAGAAGGACAAGTCGTGATTATTTTCAAGAAAAGAAACACTTAGCCACAAAGAACAGGATTTTTTAGTAGAGGAAGTGGGCAGATGGGGAAAAGGTGGCAATTATCCTCAAGAGTGATTATTTCTCGTACTCCAGATTGTGTATCATATAATCGTATTCATGTCGAGCACATTTCAGTCAGCGGTGGCGCACAGTGTTTAAGCTCATACAAGCTTGGCGTTAGCTCAGAATGTCTTTTACTCAGCGGTGAGCTTGCAGCAAGCCTCAAACAAGTTTTTTTTTTTTTTCCGCACATGAGGGTTTCAATTTTGCCGCTTCTCAAAATGATGACCGTATAAAGGTTTCTAAAGCAAACTTCTGCATCAAGCTTGCCATGAGATTATAAGCGACCTGGCCATTTCTCTAAGGGTAGGAGCCAACAACCAGTTACCATCGTTTGGCTGTATCACTTTAATCCGTTGCTGTATGATGACATTGTGTGATTGCCATTGTTTACTGATCTGCGACCGCACAAAGGTTCTGTTTTTTTCACTATGCACGCCATTGGAGATAAAAAAAAAATATAAAAAAATTAGCAGAAATTTATTCAACTTTACACAACTTCCCTGAGAATATTCTTCCCTAAAATATTTTTTAAAATGTATCACTAGGTTTACAACAAATTTATTGTTTATTCACAATATAATCCCGTATGAAATTTACTTGGAAATGATAGAATTTATTTATTTTCTATGAGTCTTCTGTTCGCGATACGAAGAACTATTCCGCCATTACTTTAAGAGCAGAACTACATTTTGTTGATTATTTATGCAGACAAAGTTTGATAAAAATGTTTACTTGTTAGTTGAATCTATTTAAACGTGCATGAGTTGTTAGCCAATCAGCTGTATGACAACCATAGAAGTAATATGACGTCAACATAAACAATTACGAGTGACAGAAACTTCGGAGGTCCGACTGGAGGAAAACTTTTGCCGAAACAAGCATAAATGGTCTACTAATTTTGTCTTTCTGAGCATTAAAACAACTTCAAAGAACTACATATAAAAATTAAAACAAGAAAGGTACATAATATGGTAAGATAGCAAGTTTGGAGCAAATTTCGCCCGGACCGTCCTAAGTTTGATAGCCTAACGTTCAACACACCTTCACCTTTGTGTATGGAAAGTGTAATAAGCCACTGTACACGCCACCAGTATGTCAAAAAGTGTATTGTGGGATATGACTAATAGCTAAAAGGTTGCAGTCATGAGATTGCAGAGGCTCTCTTCTGCAGCTCGCTATGAGTCTGCTTCAGGTTCGCTAAGAGCCTGTTACAGGTTTGCTACTATATTAGCCTGCCACAGGCTCACTGTGGGCCTGTTACAGGTTTGCTATAAATCTGCTACAGGCTCGCTTTGAGCCTGCTACAGGTTTGCTATAAACCTGCTACAGCTGTACAGGCTCGCTATGAGCCTGCTACATACAGGTTTGCTATAAACCTGCTACACAGGCTCGCTATAAACCTGCTATACAGGCTCGCTATAAACCTGCTACAGGCTCGCTATGAGCCTGCTACAGGCTCGCTATGAGCCTGCTACAGGCTCGCTATGAGCCTGCTACAGGCTCGCTATGGGCCTGCTACAGGCTCGCTATG
>JAIGNY010003885.1:135000-155000 GCA_020152595.1 Chiridota heheva
TACCTTGGACTTTAAGTCAGTGGTTTGCAGCGGGGAAGGTTCCTCAAAATTGTTCCGTTTTCCTAAGATATTCATTTTCAGGTTCTGGCAGTTTGGGGGAAATTTTTCCGCTGCCGTTGTCAATATGCCATAGGCGCAGATCACGGGAGAGGGCAAAAGTATCGTTTTTCCCAACCCCCAAACAAAAAAATATTAGGAGGCCCCCTATTCGAAAATTTGAATTGATGAAAATGAAATTGAAGGCAACAATTTTGAAACAAAATCAGGTGTTGTATTCACACAGAATATTCACACCTCAATAATTTTGATTAGTGTTCGTTATCGTTCTTATTTTAATCATTGCAGAACTCGCCCCTTGAATAGAACTCCATACTGATTTTCTGTGCCTGCTTGTAGCATTTCAGTAACCGCCGCATGTGGCGATTTGCAATTTCGAGTTTATTTCTAAAATTATTCCACTTCGTGTTTTAACAAAATTTGCCCTCTTACAGTCTTAAGGTGTGAAATACGTTGAATTTGTTTTTTTTGAACAAATTGTTAGAAGATTCAACCTTTGAACATCGAAATTGACGCTATATTTCAGATTTTCACGTAAATTCATTTCGAAGTTAAGGAATATCAAAAGCAGCATTCCAACAATAAAACTTATAGTTTTCAGGGTATAGATGATCCAAATAGGAACTCCTTGATGTTCAAATACTAAGGTTTTATAAAATTACAGCATTTTTTTGTCGAGTTGTCTCAACTACTGATGGGTGATTTTGAAATTTACTCAGAATTACGCTGCTGAAAATGGTGCTATTTTTACGATTTCTGCACCAAATGAGATAATCAAAAAGATTGCGTAGGTTTTATACCACCTGTGTAGCCGAAAGGGCAAATAACAGATCCCTGGTAATACCAGTAATACGTTATTTGGGAGAGTAATGACACTGGCAGCCTAACTTTCATCCCGTCCGTGTTTCAAGCGATGCTTTCTTCAAATGACTTTGTTGTAAAAATGGACTAGCAGTACAAACTTAACACAGTAAAACCTAATTTTTGGGACCTGCACTACGAAATTGATGAAAAAGACAATTTTTGTTACTAAAAAATCATCATATATATATATATATTTTATTGATTTTTTTATTATTTTTTTATAGTAAAAGTTGTTTGTTTTGGGAAAAAGACACATGCACTACGAAAATAGTGCAAAAAAAAGGCGCCTCACATATAGAAGTGCCCCCTCCCCCCCCTCTTCCTCTCCCCGGGCCTCAAATCCGCAATCATGCATCACCAATGGCAATGCATTGACTTGACATTTAGATGTTCACGAAGCCTGCCGAAAGCTTTGGTCCATTTATGCATTTCTCCGGATCTTTAGAGTTTTTAGCAAAAGGGATGTGCTAACTGTTCTGGGTAACAGCACTCAGATTTACAAAGCCTGCAGCGGACCCGTAAGCGCAATTTTTGTTCACCATTTTGCTGACATCATTCATGTGTGTGCAGAAATTTGTTTCGTGCAGTAAATGAGCGAGCGTCGACGACGAGTGAACACACAATTACAATGACGGGGTCGTCGCCTGCGTATTCGCTTATGATAGTAACAATGCTATCACGAAAAAGCTTAATACGACCCGGACGAGAACACAGGTACGACGTACGGACAGACATAACATCGACAACCAAGTCAATGTCTACGGCCTTTGATAATCAGTTGTGGTGCATTGGTGTTCCTAGCGTTATGGCAACATATAGTATATATATAAAAACAAAAAAAGGACTTTTCATATACGGTTCGAAAGTCGCGTTAGAAATAGTCCTACCTTTTTTTTTATAAATATACTAGTAATCATATAGGTTGCCATAACGCTAGGAACACCTGTGCACTGGCGCGTCTACCCACCCCAGGCTTGAACCCAGGGCTTCGTGGTCTGTAGACATGTATGACAACCACTACACCACAGCGAGCGTCGCTAGCTAGCCGTACTGTATCAGTATCATAGGATGTTTGCCCCACTTAGTTACGCAGATTTTGTTGCTAGGCAAATTCATGCGGTGAGTCTTTGAAAAAGCTGTCAATCATCTACCTCAGACAGATCGATTCATACAGCGTCTGTTGAATTATTTTCCTCTTTTATGTGCAATTATGTACCTTGCATTCTTTATGTAAGATGTATGTAAAACTACACGAGAATTGATTTAGTTTAAAGGAATGCAAAAAAAAAAAATGAATATGAATTTAGGTCTACAGGAATTTAATTTAAAATTATTCTGAGTTCAATTTTTCACACATGGGAGAGTATATACCAAGTCCAAACAACTTGCAATATACACATACAGGGAAATCTATTAATTTTTGAAGTTCAATTTTTACACATGGGAGAGTTTAAAAAGTAGTCTTAAAAGCGCACAATGTACATACTTCTTTGGGTATGGCTTTTCCTATAAAAACGCACAACTTGCCAAAACAAGCATGCGTGAGAATCTTGCTGTTTTCATCTCTGATGTGAGAATTACGTGCAGGGAGTCTAAAAACGCACAACTATCATAGTGAAAGTAAACACGCACAATTTTCATGTGTGAAATTCATGATAATTTTATACGTGTGCATTTCTTTTATGTAAAACTTGTGTGCAGGGTTGCGTGCACTTTTTCGTAAAATAAGTGTTTTTGAGAAAACGCATAACCAGCGCATAAAACACAATTTGCATGTACAACACGCACGTGGATTTGGGTAATATTGTAAGTATAGACCTTTTCAAACCGAGTTTTTATTGGTCAATAAGATTCCTCCAGTATACAATTGGTCCATTATGAACACATGAATCTCGGCCATGTGACATTATTTAAATCAGTTATCCGGAAATTGTCGATTCATATTTGAGAAAAGGTCTCAGTACTGAAGCACTCACTTTGTTTGACCACAAAGGACTATGGATTCGGATGCAAATCATAAAGAATAAAAGAATTTTAACCATCATTATTTAAATCATGGCCATGACCCTCTCTTATGAATAGATGACCGTATAACAATTTTTGGAGAGGGGGGGTTATCCGGAAATTGTCGATTCATATTTGAGAAAAGGTCTCAGTATGAAGCACTCACTTTGTTTGACCACAAAGGACTATGGATTCGGATGCAAATCATAAAGAATTTTAACCATCATTATTTAAATCATGGCCATGACCCTCTCTTATGAATAGATGACCGTATAACAATTTTTGGAGACAGGGGGGGGGGGGGGGATGAAAACGTAAATGGCGAAAATAAAAAGCGCCATTACATCCATATTTAACCGTGTAGACTCTTAACTCGCAACCGTAATGGTGCATAGTGTTAGGCAAGGGTCACCTCTCAGGAGAGGAGGGGGAGGGGGGGAGGGGAAACCCCAAAAAATTCCGGTCACAAGTGTAAAAAATTGCGCTGGTAAATTAAGTTCCATCACCGACTTTAAATTTCCTTCATGTTCGGGCACTTTCTTTAAAATTTCAGTGGTGTAAAGGAAGGTTACTTCATTATCGTGTAACTTTCTTCGGATTTTCGGTGAACTGTTAAATATTTTTATAATTTCTAGGCAATTTTCTTCGATTTTGAGTAACGTTTTGTCAATTTCATGTTCATAATTTATTTTATTTCCCAACTGGGAAAACAATTGAGGTGAAATTCTCTTAGGTCACTTTTTTTTTGTGTGCAACTCCTCCCCCTCTTAATTTTTTTGGTACCAACTTGAATTTTGCACCGTGAGTTTGTTTTGAAATGATTATTTGACTAGTTTACGACACATGAACAAAAACACTTAAAGCGGTGTGAATGGGAAGGAGGGGGAAGGGAAGGAAGGGGGGGGGGAGGGGAAGGAGGGCGGGAGGGGAAGGAGGGCGGGAGGGGAAGGAGGGGAAGGAGGAGGGGGAAGGAGGAGGGGGAAGGAGGAGGGGAAGGAGGAGGGGGGGGAGGAGGGGAGGAGGGGGGAAGGAGGAGGGGGAAGGAGGAGGGGAAGGAGGAGGGGGAAGGAGGAGGGGGAAGGAGGAGGGGGAAGGAGGAGGGGGGAGGAGGAGGGGGAAGGAGGAGGGGGAAGGAGGAGGGGAAGGAGGAGGGGGAAGGAGGAGGGGGGAAGGAGGAGGGGAAGGAGGAGGGGAAGGAGGAGGGGGAAGGAGGAGGGGGAAGGAGGAGGGGGAAGGGGGAAGGAGGGGGCGGGTGAGGCCGTCACCTTTAACGATATTCTTATCTAAATAATAAGAAAATCTTTCCAACCCATATAAAAATGTAAGAAAAAAACACAAGACTTGATATAAAATGTAACAAGTACCATTTCTTTTCATGTCATAGAGACAAGCTCTGTAGTTGATAACTTCTTCAAGAGTTTTACAGGTTTTATGACAATTATCGCTTCATAAGTACTACCGGTATATTAGCATTACCGGTACTAATTTAGTTTATTGGGGTTAGTTCGGGCCAATGTGGGACCTGGCAAGTACTCCGAATATATTAATTCCGTTGATTTTTTTTTATGATAATTGACTACCAATTTGTGTTGTTGTTGACTAGACTGGTCAAAACCAGGTGGGTGGCAAGCTTAAATGGAGGGGAAGGGTCTAGCTACACCATTGAGGGAAAGGGGTAGGATCCACGCAAGAATAAAGAATAACAAATACTCAAGGATAGTGTTTCTACTTGGCAAGCACTATGGTAAATTTCTTTTAAGACCATAGGCGTACAGGACTATTTTCAATGAAAGGGGAGTTGGGGCTGAGCACTTTTCCCGAAAATTCCCAGCAATGGTTACTCGACTGTAGTGGCGTACCTAGACTTTGTGTGTGTGTGTGTGTTAGAAAGGGGTGAGGGGGCGAACCATCAAAAATCCAAGCTGCCATCTCGCCGTGCTTGTACAAGTTTCGTGGATCAGGTGCAATACTTCCTTATCAGATAATTTGCACGTATTACGGAAATGGTCAATGCATGCTGTCAGCAATACATTTTTGAAACAAATTTAGTATTCTCGCCATATGCATATATCATGAAGTAAAACATCTGTCCAACATGATTTTGTTTTTACTATTTGAAAAATAAACCAAAAATGCAAAGTTAAAATCTGAATTTTCAATTTTCCTGATTCTGATTAATTAATCTAATTCGCTCCATTTCTTTTGTACCATTCTTTATCTATCAAAAGAATGTCAAAATTTTCCCGAAAAGTTGTGTATATGCTGCCCAAATGAGGGGAGGGGAAGGGGGAGCGGTAACTCCCCTAGCCCAAAGTCTATGTTTAAGACTACCATTGGAGCGAGGGGTTGAGTGGGATGGCTACTAATTCATCCCCTGAATCCATGCCCACATATAACCATAAATTGTATGCAGCCTCAACATTTATAATACAAGAAACACAGATGTATCAGTACTGACATTTAAGAAATTTTAGTTAAAGGGGCAAACAAACTTAGGGGGAATGATGTAACTTAAGCCCTATGGGGAGCTGCCCGAGAGACTGACATAGGAGGCTGTAAGAAATTTTAGTTGGACAATCAAAACATAAAGGGCAAAAATGAACATTTTTTCATTATACATATAATTCAAGCTTGTTTGTATTCCTTACTAACAATGATTAGACAATCTTAGAGGGTGAGGAGACAATTGTCTTTTGCCTCTATTGTGAGCAGCCCATAAATACTAGATGAGGCAGAGGGTAGCCCCCTCCCCCCCCCCCCCTAATCTTTAAACTTGCCCCAACTGCTGCACATAACCGGTTTATCACCATTACGAATAATAAGACACTGCCCCTACACGGAATGTAGACCTTCTAAGCTTATGCTGCCAGCTATGCCACTTGATAAAAGTTTATAAAAGCATTAAACTCTTGAAAAAGCTACTTCTTTTTTGTATTTCTTTGAATCCATGATTTGGTTAACAAATCTTTGAAAATGTATCCAAACTTTCACAATGTGTGTATGTAACATAAACAGCTTCTATTTTCAAAATGGATTTCTGTTGTCAAAATAGACTGGAATAAAGCCTTCACATGCCATTATACTCGAATAAACCCTGTACCAGAATAGCTAATTTTTGTTTCCTATTCTGGTACAAAGTTTATTTTTGTTTGCTATTCTGTTACAGAGTTTATGAAGTACCAAAAAAGGAGTATAATGGTAATGTGAAGACTTTATTCCAGTCCATTTTGACAATAGAAATCCATTTTGGAAATAACGCTGTTCATATTAAACCCTTCGAAATGTATATTAAATCAAATGAGCAATTTTTGATTATCTGAATTATTTGGTCAATTTTTTTTTTTTTTTTTTTTGTGTGTAAACCATCAAATTGTATATGATATCAAATCCGATTTGCACTTTTTGATTTTTGGAACAATTTTATAAAAAAAAAATTATTGGACATTAACAAAATTTGAAGAGATTATGAGCTCCAAGGGATAGTCCCGACTAATTTTGTCACCAAAAATCAATTTCTTTTACTGATATAGGGTGGCATCTCTCAATAATAGTATGTTTTATTCTGCCCAGGTAAGGCAGAACTAAACATATTATCATCTTGTTTGAGTTGGCTCAAATGAGAGAGACTTACTAACCTTCCGTACGCCTTTCCTTCCAAAAAAATCAAAGTTTGATATTTCAGCACCATGCTATACTCCAACCTAATGCCATAGGCTGGGTTAACCCACCCCCTCCGCCAACCTAACAACATAGGTCAGGCCAACCCCCACATGTGGGAAAAACTATTGTGATCTGTCTGAGAACAATAAGAAACATTGATGTTAACTTATATCTCTAATTCTAGCCCTCCCTCCCCATGGGGGAAAAAAACACCTTTTGATCTGTCCTGAGAACAAGAAACATTGATCTTAACTGATGTATCTAATTGTAGCCCCCCCCCCCCCCCTCCTTGCAGTCAACAAGGCTTGTCCCCATTGTAGATATCCTGACATCTCTGCCTAGCACTTATTATTGTTGGTTTGCTTATAACAAATAAATATAAACGAGTAAGTCCATCTCACAAAGTGTTGATCCAAAATGTTCATCCTGTCACAAAAACGGTGAGGCCGTAGGATCCTTGCCTTTAAACATGTCTTTCATTGATATATCCATTTCTGTGGGTACTAAGTCTTCTGGGGGGACAGGAGTCTTGATCCCCAAGGGGGGTCCCTGCCTTAAGTCCACATCACCACTCATATTTACAGAAGTTGGCCCTTGTCTAGGATCTCGTGGTCGACCCCTACCCAAACCAGAATTGTTTGTTCCATTGTTTGTGTAAGTACTGAATCCTGATTGAGGGGTGCTTTACCCTCCGACACACTCCCCTGGTGGACGCGCATGTCCACATCAGCAGATGGTTGCTTTTGAGTGCTTGCTTGTTGCGGCGTACCACCAGAGGGATTCGAGTGTAGACGAGCTAAACGTGGGTCCTTCGATGTTCTCATGTCAACGTCGGAACCTCCCTGAGCAGCAGCCGAATTCCTGCGAGCTAATCTGGGATCTGACGGAGCAGGTCTGGGATCAGATGGAGCTAATCTTGGATCTGAGGGGGCTAACCTAGGATCGGGTCGGGTCGCCGCTGGTCTTGAGTTACGTGGATCCTGTGGTGGGGTAGCAGATGGTGGGGGCTGATTGAATTGGGGACCCCTTAACATATTTTGCTGATGCTGCATGGGCATCCCGTCCCCTAGATTTGGGGGACTTGAAAAGGGAGGTCTTATTCCTGGTCGTGGTGGTCTTAGAGGATACCCTCTTCCGGGACCCCGGGGGCGAGGTGGCCTCATCTGTCCTGGATATCTAGGATCACTCAGTAACGGTGGGTTTTGTGGGTTTTGCATTCTTGGGGCATTTTGCATCCGAGGGGGTCTTTGCGGGAATGGCATCCTGTGGGGCATCCTTGGTCGATTCTGAAATCCCCCTTGTGGCCCCATGGGACCCCTTCCTCCAAACGGTGGCATGTTTGGCATTGCTGGCATGCCAGAATTACTCATGGGCATTCTCTCTGGGGGAGGGGGAAAAGGCATCGGCGGCAACCCTTGCGGAGGGGTGGATTGGGTCCTTGGGTCTTTCGGTCTCTGTCTTGGATCCACTGGCCGCGTATTTGTCGAATCAACTATGAATTTCTTTAATGCATCTACAACAATTTGAGTCCTGGGATCAACTAATGTCTTCTGGGGTGGGACTGGGAACTGGGGCGGGGATTTCAGTTCCGTCGGGGTGTGCAGCTCAATTGGGGGCAGTGAGGGTCGATCCTCTTTATCGTGCACACTATACTCGCTATCCTTCCACTTCAACATTCTAAACAACATCCCTATTTTCGTTTTACGCTGCCGACCGTCGCGCGGATCCTTCATTACAGGATCGCGAATGCACTCCAACAATCGATAACTGCTTTGCAGCTGATTTGCATTAGAGGGCAGTAGACCCTTTAACAAATTTTGAGCCTGTGGGTTCATTGAGTTCTGCACACTGCTTGATCCTTTTGTAACAAGTTCTAAGAGGTTTAGAGGGAGTGGGTTCGAGGGCGCTACAGCAGTAGCGCTACTCGTAGTACTAGATTGAGATTTCGTAAACAACGAGGCAAGAGGCCCGGGGAGTTGCGATTGCTTCGGTGCTTCATGTTCGTTCTGCGATTTGTTGCTCGCCAATAAAGCGCTTGAAACAAGAGGTCCTTGATTACTGGTCGACGGACTGATGTCTGAGCTGAGAAGTCCTGCAGCATATGCTGGTGTTTGTGAGTTCGTTTGTTTGTCTGTTTGTCCAGCTGGTCCTTGGGGAGTGTTTGAATTGATTGCTTTCATGGTGACATTTTGATTCTTCACTTTGGTTTCTTCTTCATCACTCGAGTACCAACTTTCATCAACACCTGAAAAAAATAATACATATATACAATGTTAAAATCTATGAACAGGTAGAGGAGTTTAAGAAAAATCGCTTAGAGACATTAGGCCTGTAGGGTCAGTGCAAGCGCAAAGGACTCCCTCCCAGAGGGACTGAACACCAGTCCATCGCAGGTTTATTACTTAGCAGCGCTGGCACTTATTTACAGCTGAGTGGATAGCAGCAAGTAATGGGTCTTGCTCACAGACAATGCAGTGCTCATGACAGGATTCAAACCTGTTACTTTTCTATACAAGCATGACTCACTAGACCTCTTTTACAGAAAACTAGTCTGATTTCAGTCGTTTCTACACAAATGATACAAAACTTTAAACTTAAATATCTCCTTAACGGAATAATATTTTCGAGTGCTTTTTTCACCATTTTGTTTCCTTTGAAGTCCTCTGTCATATATGATGGACATGCTTGACCACTGAACTAATTCTTGAATATCTCCTTAACGGAACAAGATTTTTGAATGCTTTCTTCAGCATTTTGTTTCTTTTGACGTCCTCTTTCATATGAGATGGACATGCTTGACCACTGAACTAATCCTTCCTTAAATATCTCCTTAACGGAACAAGATTTTTGAATGCTTTCTTTACCATTTTGTTTCTTTTGACGTCCTCTTTCATATAAGATGGACATGCTTGACCACTGAACTAATCCTTTAATATCTCCTTAACGGAATAGGATTTTTGAATATTTTGGACGCCCTCTTTTTTGACATGCTTGACCACTGAACTTCTTTCTAACGGAATAGGATTTTTGAATGCTTTCTTTCTGCACCATTTTGTTTCTTTTGACGTCCACTTTCATATACGATGACCACTGAACAAATCCTGTAATCAATTTTAATACTTTCTTTCATTTAAACTCAAATTGTTGGCACATTCCATACAACGTTTGAAACAGCTGATTTTAAAGAAGGGAGATGAGAAGTCGTAAACTAGGTCTGTTACAATACATCAAGTATCGCGATATTGCTTCTTCCATGACATCAAAAAATACCCTGACCAACGTCTAGTGATGTGTCATTATTACATGTACAGCGCATACTCAAACAACCTTTTGTTAAGCAAAATTTCAGAAACATCTGACTGACAGAATACTTGCAATTATGATCTCAAAGGACTATGGACATCTAGAGGCAACATGGGCTTAATTGATTTAAAATATGATCTAAGCCATTAAAACAGCAAAATATTCCATTAAAATTGGTTAATAAATTGACCAATTTACAGCATCTTTTATTTCTAGCTGTTATTATGCAATAATGTGTGACATCAATGGGGGAAGGATCCTTCATTACCTTTTGTAAAACCTCTATTTTTTTTTCTTCTGTCAATGTAGTCTGGAATATAGATTTGGACTTTGGACAAAATTTGATGGAACTTTGTCACGCCCTGTATCATCATGTATCTAGAAAAGACATTCTGAAACTCACAAGTAGCTGAATTTGATAAACAGAATGTAAAGAATTATATAAAGACCGAGAGATGTGTGCCTGTAAGTATATCACAAATTCCAGACAAATTGACAAATCAAGAAATTTTGTTTAGTCATAACTTGAAAACTAAAAAAGCTTTTTACAAATTTTAAAAACTATTTTACTCAGAATTCCATGCTCTTTTACATATTTAAAAGCTGCTAGATGTCCATAATTTTTTTAAGTTTTATAAATGGAAAAAATAAACTTTGCAAACTTGAAAATCTTACAATGGATTTCTATTTCCAAAATGAATTTCTATTTCCAAAATGGATTTCTATTTTCAAAATGGATTTGTATTTTCAAAATGGATTTGTATTTTCAAAATGGATTTGTATTTTCAAAATGGATTTGTATTTTCAAAATGGATTTGTATTTTCAAAATGGATTTGTATTTTTAAAATGGATTTCTATTTTCAAAATGGATTTCTATTTTCAAAATGGATTTCTATTTTCAAAATGGACTGGGATAAAGCCTTCACATTAACCATTATACTGTTTTTGGGTGCTTAATAAACTCTGTACCAGAATAGCAAACAAACTTTTTGTTAGTTACTCTGGTACAGAGTTTATTAAGTACCAAAAAAGGAGTATAATGGTAAATGTGAAGGCTTTATCCCAGTCCATTTTGAAAATAGAAATCCATTTTGAAAATAGAAGCTGTTTACATTCTCTGAGCTGTGAGTGTTCCTAAGTTTGATCACAAACTTAAATATCACTATAAGTTTGTCCGTGATTATTGATACCTAATATACCCGTATCAGGACACCGCTGACATACACTTGATACAAAAAAGGCTAACATGAAGGCCATCTTACCAGTCGAGACCTTGGTTTCAGAATCCTCGTCTGTGGCTGCAGATTCCAGATTCTTTTTTGCTTCCTTTTGTTGTATTCTCATGAACAGCGCCTTGGACTGCGCTGGCATTTTGACCGGTGGTTCAATGACAACAGGGGGGGCACTAATCGTTGCCTCCTTGCTTTCATCTGCGGCAGCGTTTGTGGCATTTGGGCTTTTGGTACTATTTGTAACTTCTTTTTTGTCTTGAGAAGATTCAGTTCTATCACTGTCTGACTTTTCGGTACTCCCATAAACAATTTCCAACTCACTACTTGAACTTTTTTCATCCGTTTCACTTTTGATCGAATCCAGATGAGAAAACGCCCCTCCGCTTACCCTTTGTGGGGATGATAAACTCTGGGGGTGGGGTTCCAGAGGTGCGGCATTACTTGGTTTGGCTGGTTCTTTTTTAGTACTTTGTGCTTTGGGTTCCTGTAGTGGTGTTGGGCCATCTTGGGGCAGTGGGGGTGGCATCGGCATTCTAAGGGGGGTTAATCCTTCAGGCAGGGGAAGTAGTGGGGGCTGTGCTGGTGGAGCTGCAAAATAAAATGAGAACATTGTACAACCCTGTTCCTGAGAAGAAACCAAAGGGAGAAATCCCACATTGTTCCGATGCGAACTTTGGATTACAAGCAATTTTTTCTTTCTTTTTCGTATATCACTCAATGTTGTGTTCCTATAGGTTTAGTTAATTTATCATACTGGAACATGTAATTTGTGTATATATTTCGTTGCTCGTTTAAGTGTTAAGGTTTTTTCCTTAAGCCACAATCACAACAACCAATGAAAAATTGTAATTGGCTCTGCTTGACATGAACAATGATGAAGTCAACAACTTAACATTCTATGGGATCCTGTATCATCCTTCCTTTTATCAACAGCATCATACCAAGTTTAATTTAAATCTCACATGGGTTGGCATAAACAGAATTTCACAGTTAGTTCCACCTTCTCATAAACTGATGACATCGGCACCCAAAACAATAGGGATCATCTACAGACCACAACACACCCATATACCAAACATGGCATATAAATCTCACGTTTACAAGTTTGTTAACAGAATTTTACATTTAGCCCGCCTACTAATGATCTTGATATTATCTAGACCACAACTCATCCCTATACCAAGTTTATACTATTCTTGGGATTTGTTAACATTTTAAAATTTCTAATTAATATTCAGACATCATTTAGCTCATCTACAAACAACAGCATATCCATATACTAATTAATGTTCTTAAAACACGTGTTTATAAAATGAATCAGCACTACTAATTAGTAAAAATAAAAACAAAAGGATCATCTAGAGACCACAACACATCCATATACCAAGTATGATATAAATCCACCACACGGTTCTTGAGATATCGTTTACAAGCTTGTCACAGACACACATACATACATTCACATGCCAGCATGACTACATGGGTTCCTTATGTAACATAACCTAACAAGATGATGGACTAAGAAGGGTGAATCACCCCATGAAAATCCTAAACTAACACTACCGCTACCCCCCTCCCCCCAAAAAAAAAATCAAAGACGCCCAGAATTAGTAAAGAACTTATCAATATTGACTTTAAAATTGAGAACAGAATTAGAGCCAACCACCCACTCAGGCAAACCATTTCACTCATTGATAATTATTTGCGAAAAGCTAAAACGCGGATTATTTAATCCGTAAGAACTCTTTGGTCAACTTCAAACTGTTACCACGTGTCACATGAGGATTAGCTGAAACATGCAACTTATTGCATTGTAACCCCAAAAAAAGAGTACTTATGCCAAACTAAAACATTTATTAGTTTCTTATCATTTTGTTATAATTTCTCAAAATAAATCAAACGTGTTTCTCATTGTTAACTTTTTTTTTCCCTCATAGACTTAAAAACATTAATTAGAACCAAATAATTCATTTCAGTTTGATGACATTTAATCAACTTTTGGAAAAAGTTAAAGTGAAACTATACGATAAAAAATAAAGTCTAAAATGCATGTCATAAATAACTTATAGCATTCAATTTCTCAGACTGTTGGAAGTCAACTACAAACTTGAATATATTTTATTTTCTTGCACTCTAAGTTTGCTTTGCGCACAAAGTGATTGGAAGACACCTCCTAATCTGCATTACGTATTATCCAATAAGAAACGGACCTCCTATCATCTAGTTATTCTACTTGTGCATAGGGAAGTCAAAATAAAATACTGTATTTGCCATATCAAACGCCCCTGCTTTAATAAGAGCCCAACCAATAATGTTTGACTGACAACATAAATTATTTAATTAATTTGTAGAATTAAATCAGTTTTGTTATAAATTTGGTTATTTTTGATTCTGGCGCTGTTTATGTTTTTGTGGTGGTTAATGTGGGGCTAATATACAGAACAAGTTCACACAATGCAGTTCAATAGCACACTGGATGTGGACACGGAACATGGGCGCTTACTAGGAAGAAACTTTGGGCCTAAAAAGTGGCACAATTCTATTTTCGTGAGCGCACTTGCACTTGTCATGACCAGTGCATTAAACCCCAGTAATGCACTACCTTGATTGTTTTGGCAACGTGTTTATTAATGCATTTAATGCACTGTTCAAAGGACTGCACTCGTGAATGGCCCTCTGAAAGTCGGGTCATTCCACTGAAATGCAGATATAAACACTGCCTCGACATTGATCTTTAATTAATTCCATCCTTTTTCTGGACTTTCATTTAAAACTTTTGAATTTTGAAATTTGAAAAGTCTAATTATACAAGAAAACAGAAAAATACTTTGGTTTCAAATGTCTAGTTTATAAAATATTGACTTTTCTTGACTTTAAGCACCCATGAAAAGCCTGAACTTTTCAAACCTAATTATACAATCAAACTTGGGTAAAAATACTTGGGTTTTAAATAAACCATTTATAAAATGTTCAAACAGCAAACTCTTTTCAACAAAACAAAAAAACTTACCGTTGTAAGACCTTTGATTCATTCTCGGACCATCAAAGCGTGGACCATCGAAGTTTGGACCATCAAAGCGTGGACCATTGTATCTTTGACCCTGGTAGCCTTGCCCCCTTGGACCATTGTAAGGTGATGAGTCATAGTCTTCCTGGTGTCCTCTGTGCCCCTCCCCATAATTTGAGCCTCCCTCGGATCCAAAAAAGGATCTTTCGTCACCTTGGTTGGGACCATGAGAGTGCATTGCATCATCTTCTGACTTGCGATGTCTGTTGGACGAAACGAAAGAGAAATACATCGTTATGGTATGTTTTTGAACCTGCATAGAAAGCGCTAGTGGTTGTTATGTCTTTTGCTTTGACAAAATTGGGGCAGGTTGTTTGGAAAATGGTTTTAACGATACTGAAATCAGTGTTTGTATTTTCAATGTGTCATTTTGCATTCAAAATGTTAAGGAATATTCCTGTGGATTTTCATTTTCATATATATGACAGAGGACCTAAAGCAACAATTTGGGGTAAAAATCATGTTGATATCTTTTTCCGTTTAGGTGTTATTGCATTTCACACAGCACGAGTGTGTTGGAAAGTGATCTCAAAGTGTAAAATGTGATGTCCTCAAGACCTCGGAGTGTAAAATGTGATGTCCTCAAGACCTCAAAGTGTAAAATGTGATGACCTCAAGACCTCGGAGTGTAAAATGTGATGACCTCAAGACCCCGGAGTGTAAAATGTGATGCCCTCAAGGCCTCGCCATGTAAAATGTGATGTCCCTAAGGCAAATCCAAGACAATACTTAATCCAAGATAATTCTCATTTCTATAAAACAAAAATATATTTTTCTTTGACTTATGAGCAAACAGGCGAAGTACATTCTTACAGGGAGTTGTCATTTAGACAACTCCCTGGTTTTTATAAAGTGTATGTTATAACATAGATCTCAATAAATACAGAAAATATGCTTTTAGTAATTTAAGAAGCAATTAATTTTCAAAGAAATACACAGGAATTGTCTTGGATCTGCCTTTATGACATCACACTGTACACTGTGAGGTCACTTTTCCCCACACTCTTACAATCTTTGAAATGCAATAACTCCTGAACGAAAAAAGATATCAACATTATTTCGACACCAAACTGTTTTTTCCATAATCCTCTATCATATAGAGGGATTTAATCACGTGACTCTAACTCATCTGGATGGAAGCCATTTTGCTGGGCAAGCTTTGTTGTATTTCATCGTCTTCACATAGCTTAGTCACATCACACGTACAACAAACATACTGCCTGCTAACCTACCTAACAGTTCAGAGAATCTTATTGTTTTTGTTCGCGACGGCGATTTTACTTTATATTTTCCTTACATTTGATATATTCACAGGGTATACGAAGAGTAACTTTTACGTGAATGCATCTGATTGTTCGTTATACGCAGTCAAAGCCTACATACCTGGCATAAAGTGCTCATTGCAAATCCTAGCGTGAACTGAAGGTTGAAAGAGGCTGCACCATACAGCAGAAACCCACTTCGAACGTCGATCAGGATCAGATGGAAATCGAGAAAACATCTTTTTATTACCCGGCACATGTCTATTAGTGCAACCAACGGCACAGCAAGATTCCAGCATATTTATCTTACAAAAATGATATCATATAACAACATGCAAGCGTTTGTAAGTCTAAATAAGTGTACAGCAGACGATCGTTCTTGCCCGACAAAATGGCTATGTTAACAAAGTCACGTGACCTCATGGCGTCAGCTGAAACACCCTCATACATGAAATGAAAATCCACAGGAATGATCCTATAAGTGCAAAATCTGATTCGATAAACAAATGTAAACATTTAGATAAGAGGTTTGATGACTGAATTTACTTGCATTTTTCCCATGAGGTTTTAAAAATGTACCTGAGATTAAAATACCCCAAAAGATAAATTGGAAGTAATCAGTGAATCCCACAATTAACCTGTCTGACTTTAAATGATTGCAGCTTTTTCAACCAATCACAGCATGAATTTGGCCTAGCAACAAAATCTGCATAACTAAGTGGGGGGCAAACATCCTACTCTGTACTGGTACAGTACAGCTAGCTAACGGCGCGCGCTCATATAGTCAATGCATTTTACTGCACAAAACAAATTTCTGAGCATGCAGACTGAGTGACGGCAAAATGGTAAACAAAAATTGGGCTTTGCTGCGGGCTCTGTTAATCTGATTACTGTTACCCAGAATGGTTAGAAAACTGAATTTTGTTTATTCCTTTTGCTAAAAACTCTAAAGATCCGGAGAAGTGCCATAAATGGATCAAAGCCTGCAGCAGGCCATACAAACATCTTAATGTCAATGCATTGGTCATGCATGATTGCGGATTTGAGGTTTGTTTGCCCCATCTAGTTACTGCGTTGCCTTGGTGGGCATGACCTATTTCTTAACTTGGAAAAGTTAATTCAATGGCACCATCAACGATCTACATGTTAAAGACGCAATACTATCCCAAGAAAAATGCTTGACATATCACCAGTAAATCTGACACATATTAGTGATATCACTGAAGGATTATTGTCCCAAGAAAATATCATGACAAGTCATTGGCAATCCTGATATATACCGCTACTAATAATGTTAATTTTGCGGCAGTTATTTACTGTATAGTCAGATTTTTTATACATATTTTGGCCAATCAGAACCATTGAATTGATTTCTATATTACACCCACGTTAACACCACATAAGGAGATGGGTGATTCAGTTGGTAAAGTGCACGACTAAGTTGCCAGATGCTCCAGGTTAGAATCACACGTGATTCAACGGCGTGATTTTGTCACAGCCTTGCTAACATATCATCATGGGCATAAGTATGCCATATTCATCACCTGCTCCTAATCTAGCCCTCGGGAAAAGTGGACAATGGCTGATGGCGCCCGTCAATGCTTCATGTTAAACAGGATTAAACAAAGATTTACAACTAATTTATTGCTTAAGATGTGCAAATATGTACGTCAATTATTAGTATTCACATGATGTAGCATCCAATTGCACACACGTGCAAGCAACGTGTGTATTTATATTTAATTGTGCTGACAATTGCAGGCAAGGTGGAAAAGCTTTTTCTTACTGGAAGAAATTATTCTTATTAAAATCTTGTTTGACAACATGCATTTTCTTGAGCAGAAATCATGTTATTGATCTTTGTGCCATATGCTTGTTAAAAGATCACTGTTCAACCGGAGCATTAATGTTTGAAAATTGACTGTTTTACACAGTAAACACTATTCTCGGAATAGCGGGAAATTTTAACTCCTGCATGGATTGTAGAAAAGGGCTAGAAAAATTTGATATTATTATTATTACTAAAAGAACGGCTGTTTACAGTCTATGAAAAGAAACAAAAGGTGACAACCCGTTTACAAACTTCTTGATTAGCCTACCTCTCATTCTCCAAGGCATCTTGTCGCTCTTTCTCCAGAATCTTCTGACCTTTGGCCCCAACGGGCTTCACATCGAGTTCAAATAAAGAAGGGATGCTACCGGGGGGCGCAGATGGCCTGCCACCCCCTTTGGTTCCTTTTTGGAAAGGGACATTCGGTTCTCTCCGGGGAGGGGATTGCATATGTTGAGGTGTTTCGTCTGTCTCATCCATCTGAAGAAAAAAAAAAATACATAAAGAGATTTGTGGAAGCATGTCACTACAGAAGGAAGAGGGAGGAGGGGGAGGGGGAGGAGGAATACCTACTTCAGAGATTTATGGATGGGTCCCCTTCCTCTTGCTTGCCAGGACCGTAATTCCTAAGGGTGGGTAGAGGAGGAATACTAAAATTTGATATTTCTGGGCGTAATCAGCCCAAATTGCGCCCCACGGCACGGGGATCACTCCGAAAATCTCAGACTTTGTGCCTCTACAAAAATGGCTGATTGAGTCTACTTAAATTAATTTGATTCCAAATTTTTCAGAGATTTATAGAATCCTTCCCCTTGCATGCCAGGACTCGGTCATTATTATCAATTACTTCAGAGGTCGAGACATGACCTCAACCAAATAATAATGTTAAGTTTCCAATTTTATTTCCCCCCAAATAAAATATTTTTGTCAAAAAACCTTATTCCACCTTTCTTAATTGTATTGTACCTGTCTTAAAAAATTATTTCAGGGGTCAAGCAAGTCCATCTTATATGAAAAAGGACTTCAAAAGAAACAAAATGGCGAAGAAAGCATTCAAAAAATCCTATTTTGTTAAGGAGATATTTAAGTTTGAAGTTTGGTATTATTTATGTAGAAATGACTGAAATCAGACTAGTTGTGATGTCATAGCCTCAGATTCCTCAGTCTGTATGTATTGTATCATATTTTGTCTAGTGCTGTTGATTTGTAATTAATTTACTAAATGTTCAATTGCCAAAATTTGCAAGCGTTTAACGAATCACAACCCAGCTTCATCCAAAAATCGGTAGAAAGGAATTTTTCGTGCAACTGGTTCAGTTCCCACACAAACATACCATGCATTTTTGGACCACAAATAGGCCAAGATTCTCACCAAATCCAATATAATGTCTCAAAATTACCCGTTAGGCTGATAAAACTACCTGAAAATAAAGATTAGCTGATAAAACTACCTGAAAATAAAGACCCGTAGTTTAGATGACATTGAAAAAGGTGTAGAATTAAGATATTCATAAGAAATGCTGCCGATTTCTGGCAGTCTGAACCTGGTCTTTCACAAAATGATTTATGTACAGATCATACCCTAGAACAGCATTGGCTTGAGGCCTAGAAAATTCAGTTTTTACTTCTTAAAGTTAAAGTGCGCCAACAATTTTTATGGTTGAATTTTGTTCTGGTCATGATCATACAGTAGAATAATATAAACGATCCATAATAAAGGAAATAAAGGAATTTGCCTGATTTTTAATGCCATTTTCATGCATTTTAAGCATAGAGAGGTTTGTTTTCAGTATACAGCTCAAACCCTTTAAGTGATTTTTTAGTATTTTACAATGTTTTCAGAGTTGCTAATTGTCACTGTAAGCTAGGCCACCCATATAGTATTTCGCGTTTATTCGCTTCAAAGTTTTACTAAACATTTCTAAAGAATTGCGAGCGATTAGCAGTCAAATTAGCAATTAATCGCTAATCGTCAACAGCACTAATTTTGTCATGCAATTTTGTGGCTTAAAAACTATTGGATATGTTAGAAAAGTAGTAAAACAGAATCTTGTACAGGTAATTTTAATATACCATCTAAAGAAAGTTTAGGCAAAAATCATTGCAATAGTTGAAATATATTTTCTTTAAAATACATTAACAATTCTTAAGAATGTGAGGATAAGAGCGCCATCCTTCCCAAATTAAACTTACTATACCAGTCATTTCTACACAGATAAGACAGAGCTTTAAAGTTTAATATCTCCTGAACGGAATAAGAAATTGAAGGAGTTTCTTCACCATTTTGTTTCTTTTGAAATCCTCTTTCGTATAAGATAAACTTGCTTGACCCCTGAATTAATCCTTTAATGAAATATAAATGAGTACGAGACGGTTTATTTCACTTCGATGGAATTATTTGATGGATTAGGTCAGTGGTCAAGCAAGTTCATCCTATATGAAAGAGAGACTCAAAAGAAACAAAATGGTGAAGAAAGTACTTGAATATCAGCAGGGGGCAGAACTCTCTTTGCCCAAAACTTTCTACCCAAATTGTTAGAGCTGACCTTTTTTACCAGTTTTCTAAAAGGTTTGAAATTCCGGGAATATTTTGAAAAATTGGAAGTAATTTTTTTTTTTAAATTGAAGTAATTTTTTTTGGAAAATTGAAATAATATTTTTGGAAATTTGAAGTAATTTTTTTGGAAAATTAACCACATTTTCCACATAATTGGCAATA
>JAIGNY010003885.1:160000-200000 GCA_020152595.1 Chiridota heheva
TTTTCATACGCTTGGTCGCAGACACCGCATGAATTGTGCAGACGGCCAAAATTCGTCAGTATTTGACTGGTACAATAAGATTCCCCTGCAATACATGATTGGTCCATTAATATGGACAATTCAATTTTGGCCATGGATGCGACATTATTGAAATTACTTTTCTAAAAATTGCTGATGGAGATTTGAGAGAGCCTCCAGTCAGACAAACATTAACAGCAACTGTGTTCAACCATGCCTGGAGAGGGGACCTGTGCCTCTCTCAATTTCAGGCACGACAAGCATTAATTAATCCTTGTCAGATCATGCCAGGAAAGGGGACCTACGCTTTATTCAACTCCAATTAGACAAACATTAACAGCAACTGTGTTCAACCATGCCTGGAGAGGGAACCTGTGCCTCTCTCAATTTCAGGCACGACAAGCATTAATTAGTAATCCTTGTCAGATTATGCCAGGAAAGGGGACCTGCGCTTCATTCAATTCCAGTCAGACAAACATCGATAGTAACTGTGTTCAACCATGCCTGGAGAGGGGACCTGTGCCTCTCTCAATTTCAGGCACAACAAGCATTAATTAGTAATCCTTGTCAGATTATGCCAGGAAAGGGGACCTACGCTTCATTCAATTCCAGTCAGACAAACACTAATAGTAACTGTGTTCAACCATGCCTGGAGAGGGAACCTGTGCCTCTCTCAATTTCAGACACGACAAGCATTAATTAGTAATCCTTGTCAGATCATGCCAGAAGAGGGGACCTGCGATTCATTCAATTCCAGTCAGACAAACATTAATAGTAACTGTGTACAACCATGCCTGGAGAGGGAACCTGTGCCTCTCAATTTCAGCACGTCAAGCATTAATTATTAATCCTTGTCAGATCATGCCAGGAAGAGGACCTGCGCTTCATTCAATTCCAATCCTGCAAGGGTAAACAGCAAAATTATTTAATGACTTGTGTCCCAAAAAAGGAAAACCAACCTACCCTTCAATTCTGCCCTCGTTACTGCTCTCCGACGACCGCCTCTTTAACTGATGCCGGCTCATCTCCTTCCTCAGAAGATCGTCGTAACCCCCTTCGCTACTTTCATCCGGGGATGGCACCCTTTTCCTTTTACGCTTTTTCTTTTTTGATCCCGGTGGATATGTTCTTTGCAGAAACTGTTCGTTTTCTGGATCTTCTTCCATTTCCATGTCAGGTCCCATTCCTTGTGACCCTGCAGATCCAACGCCTGGATCAATCCCTGACGCCATGACTGGGGCCATCCCTGACCCCAGGCTTGGCACTAGAGGTGGTGGACCTAATATAGGTTCATTATTTGCTACGTACTGTGAAGAACAAAAAAAATATTATACAGCTAAGACACTTAACAATGGAGTCTTTCACTTAATACATTTTAAAGTATTAGTTCAGAGGTCCATATCCATCTTATATGAAAGAGAAATTCAAAAGAAGCAAAATGGTGGGAAAAGCATTTAAAAATCTTATTCCGTTAAGGAGATAATAAAGGATTACTTCAGTTGTCAGGTAAGTCTTGTTTTGTATGAACAAGGAATTTAAAAGAAACAGAATGATGAAGAAAGCATTCAAAAATCTTATTCTGTTAAGTTTGTTTGTTTGATGAGGTCTGTTAAGGAGATATTAAAGGATTAGTTCAGTGGTCAAGCATGTCTATCTTGTATGAAAGAGAAATTCAAAACAAACAAAATGGTGAAGAGAGCATTAAAAAATCTTATTCCAATAAGGAGATTTTAAAGGATTAGTTTATTGGTCAAGCAAGTCTTGTCATGTATGAACGAGGAATTCAAAAGAAACAAAAACAAATGTAGTGGTGGGGTATGTTTGTAAAATGATATTTGCATAAGGTGGAAATGGCATTCTGTGTGTCAAAGGTCATGCAATTAACTTCTAAACTGCAGTCTATTTTCAAGTAAATTTTATGAATGGATTGGGCCTTATGTTTGTTTAACTTCAGTAAAAGTTTGGCCTGACAATTATCTTCATTGTTATGCAAATAAGCTTATTCGTATACACACACAACCCCCAATCATGCTCATTTGATCAGTACCCATGTCCTCTACCCCTATGCTAAGTCACATGAATGTACACCATTCATAACTAAGTTATGAAAACTTTAACCAAAACTTTACTGGACACTAACGCCGAAGGTAGTAGAATAACTCTTCTATTCTTTAAATAGTCGAGCTAAAAAAAATGAGTATCTCTTAGGAAAATATTTTACACAAAAATATCTCGCTCGAGTCAAAATTGGAAAGCAAATCTTTTAAAATGTAGTCACTGAAATTTTAATAGAAAGTTGCTACAGGTATATATGGAAGGTCACTCATGATTTTTGATAAGCTCAACCCACCCACACCCATGTTGGGTTGAGCTAGAAACCATTAAAACCCATTACACTGACAGCAATTAGACCTATCGTCATAATCATCATCTGTAGGCGGAATAGTAACAGCTTGACAAAGTGGTACCACGTAGCTTTATCCAACTGGATCTTGTTTGTATTGAGTCCTAAATATATCTTTGGCAATGTCAGGATAACATAATTTGTCTTAGGCTTAAAATTTTTGACTCCCTCTCTCTTACACCCTTGGAATTGGACTGGCACAAATACTAGTCACCTACCCGCCTTCCATTGTGTGCAAACATATTTCACTTTTTAGACCATACTAAGTCTTGAACAAAATTTCTGCAAGTAAGTATACCGCAACAACACTCTAAGCAAAAGTACATTTCTGTCTTTTCCGGTTCTTTCTTTCTTTCACACTTTTCTCTCCACTTTGTCTCCTCATTTTCCTTCCCTTTTTCCTCCTTTGTCTCTTTTTGGAGACCTGAAACAATTTCCAGGACCATTGGTGGTGCAGTCTGCTTTTATTTCACCCCTGGCCACAACCTATCATACACACATACAGTTTAACGACTGACTTACCGGTTGTTCATCTTCCTGGGCAAACTCGTCATCCATTGCTTCGTCCTCTTCCTCTTCCTCATCATTATCAATCTCGCCTGCTGCCATCGCCATAGCCCACGCTTGCAGCTGCTGTAACCGCTTTTCCGACTGTTTTCGTTTCCGCCTCTCTTTGTTTTTTATGCGTCGTTTTCGCCTTTTTTTCTCCTCTGCATCCAAAGAGTCTTCGTCTGTTTCCTGTTCTTCTTCTGGGGAAGGGAAAGAAAATTGACTTTTGAGTTCAATGCAAAATCTACGGTTTCCGTGGTTATAACCAAGGGAAAAAACAGGAATTCACAGGAAGAATATTTTCATTTCCCTAAAAAAAAATAGAAACAAATCTTATTTCTTTTTTCCTGAGTAAGCAACATTATATGTGGTAAATATGCGTTCTAAAAATGTCCCCCGTGTAATTGTGTGATGAATGGTACATTAAATTAGGAAAGAGGGGAGTATATAAAGATGTATTTAATACATATAATATCAATAAGAGGTGCTTTGACTCGGTGGTTAAGGAGTTATACACGTATTTAAGAGGTACCGAGTTCGATTCCCGTCGTGAGCGCTGCATTGTGTCCTTGAGCAAGACACTTTACTTGCTTCAGTCCACTCAGCTGTAAAATGAGTACCAGCACTGCTGGGGAGTTAAACTGCGATGGACTGGCATCCAGGGGGAGTCATGTACTCTCATCCGCTTGCACCATGGAAACCAGGGATAAGCACCGGCTCAATAAGCCTAATAGCTCGGATGGATTTAGCTCAGCTAATATTATTCCTGTCTTCACCGGCTCAATGAGCCTAATAGTTTGGATGGATTAAGCTTAGCTAATATTATTCCTGTCCACCATGGGAAAATTAGTTAGGTCAACTCCTCCCTTAGATTTGATTCAGTTTGATGTTTTGCCAATTTTTTTTTTTTTGTATCCTTGTGAAAGTTTGCCAGATTTTGGTAAAGTATGCTTAAAGGATTAGTTCAGTGGTCAAGAATATTCATTTAATATAAAAGTGGACTTAAAAAGAAAGACAAAAATGCTTAAGAAAGTATTCAAAAATCTTATTCCATTAAGGAGATATTCCAGTTTAAAGCTGTCTTATCTATGTAAAAATGACTGGTGTACTGTACTAAGTTTATTATGGAAATTAGTATCTTCATCCTCATATTCTTAACAATTTCTAATAAATTTCAAAGAAAGTTTATTAAAATTTTTCACTATTTAAACTATTTTCCCTCAAACTTTCTTCAGGTGGCGTAATTTAAATACCCTTCCTAGATTCAGTTTTACTACTTTTTTGACATCCCATGGTTTTAAAGCCATAAAATCGCAGAAGAAAAAAAAAAGATAAAATACATAAAGACTTCGAGGAATCTGAGGCTATGTATGACATCATAACAAGCCTGATTTCAGTCGTTTCGACACAACTTATTAATACCAAACTTTAAACTTAGATATATCCTTTACAGAATAAGATTTTTGAGTGCTTTATCACTATTGTGTTTTTTTGAAGTCCTCTTTCATAGAAGATAAAACTTGCTTGACTGCTAAATTTTTGCTCATAACCTTTTTATTTCTTGCTTTTCATGCTTTATGGGTCTTTTCACTGTTTGTTCACCAAATGCCACCAACAATGCCTGCCACTGAACAGCTAGTTGATGCTTTTGTCTCATCCCGCCTTGATATATGTAACTCTTTTTTATATGGTCTCCCAGCCAATCAAATCAAACGTCTCTACCGCTTACAAAATATTGCTGCCAGGATTGTTACCCTAAGTAAACCAAATGTACACATTACTCCCATTTTAAGGAATTTACACTGGCTACCAATTCCTCATAGAATTGTTTTTAAAATACTTGTTTTTGTGTATAAGTCTACTCATGCATTGTCTCCCACATATATTTCTGATCTTTTAATCCCATATATTGTAAGTCTCGCCGCCATTTCATGCGTTCTAATTTCAAACTTCCAATTAGCTATTCCACGTACTTCTAGAACATGGGGTAAACGTTCATTTTCTTCTGCTGCCCCCTTTTTATGGAACAGACTTCCAGACAACATCAAACTTAGTCCTTCCTTCAATTATTTTAAATCATCATTAAAGATATTCCTCATGTGTTCTGATTCTGTTCAATTTTAAGCTTATATTTGTTCTTGTATGTTTGTATTTTGCAGTATTCTAAACTATTATTTCTTTTTTGTTCACATTGTTTTGCATTAATTGTTGTGTCGCTGCGCCATGAGCATCACTTTTGATGGATACTGGCGCATAACAAGCATTCATCATGATTATTATTAATTTAGCCACAAATTCAAAATATTTTACACATTGGGGAGAGGTTTTTCACATTGGGGAGGGGTGATTTCCTCTCTACTCCCTCCCATTTGAATAACTTGTGCTCACCATCATCGTCTTCAATCTCACCGTCCTCCAGCTCAGCATCAGCAACATCACCTGCTCCACCCAGTTTCTCATCTTTAGAACTGTTGAGAAAAGGAGGAGAAATTTACGTTATTACGATGAAACTTGAGAAACCTGCGAAAGAATTTATGATAGTTTCACTTAAAGGATATCTTTCTTATTCACTCTAGTCTTTACCAAATACTTCAACCCTTAACTTACCCAGTCAACCCTTCCCCACAAAATTTTACTATCTGCCTCTGTCCAGTAACGCTGGCATGGGTGGGGGGGAGGGGGAAACGTGCTCCTCCAATGCTAAACATATTTTTTTAAATGTATCGGATGTTCTAAAATGTATTTTCATATACTAGTTTTTGTGTATTTCACCACTGTACCCCACCAATTCATTCTGTCTCAAACACCTTGGTGTCTCCCCTGATTTCATTACCAACCAACCACCTATTCAATCTTTATTAACTTCTTTTCTATTCATATTTTCACCAGAACTTTTCCTGCCTTCCCAAACAACCACCCACCTTCTATTTCAAACTTCCCCCTCCTTACTTAACATCCCATGCCACTTTATTCACCTTCCAAAGGGGAGGGGAGGTGGGGGTGAAGCCCCTTTGCAAAATATCCCCCCAAAATTATATAACACAAGAATTTGCCCAAGTGCCCCCTCATTAGGTGCTTGTGCCCCACCCACTTGCAAAAGGCCTGGCTAAAGACAGATCTGCTTTAATTTTACGTGCCCCCAGTTTGCAAAAAAAAATTACAATAAAAACACAAAGGTTTATGGAGAATCTGGGGGTGATTGGGTGAAGTTACGTGCACCCTTTGCGCCAAATCAAACAAAAATAAATTACAAAGGTATGGAGAATCTGCCCAAGTGCTCCCTCATTAAGTGCTTATGCAAGGGGTGACCACCCCCTCACCCCTTGAGAATAGGCCTGGCACGGGCCTACTATAAGAACACTTTTCTCAACCATTCTTTGCAAAAATTCCCTCTTTTTAAATAGCAATTTACCCTCTTTTCGAAATGTCCACCTGGGGCTCCTTCTCTCAAAATCCTTCTAGGGGAAACACTCCCATTTTCCATAATAGGAACAATTAGAGGGGTTACTCTCCCTCTCCTTTCATACCCACTTTCTCTGCCATATTCCTGTTTACCCCAAGACATTCAACTCTCAAATCCTTTTTAATCTTTTTATCAAAAGAAATGATTTATTTTTGCATTCTTTAGCGTTAAATGAATTAAAACTATGAGCTGCCCTACTGGTAATGCATGAAATAGATTTAATGTGATTAATTCTTCAGATGGGCACGGCTGAAAAATCTTGCTGTTTTTCTTACAAAAATGAAGATTGAATAGTTACGGTACAGGAGGAGCGGGGACAGATGAGGTAATTCAGGGTCATAGAGCCATGTAGGTTTGATGGATACGGATATTTGTGACCAGTTTTCACTATGTGCTTTTAAATTTTAAAATGAAAAATTTCCCCATAAACACGGTTAGGAAATGTGCAAGGTAGTCTGTACATCCATGTTCAGTGGTGGCGCCAGGCGCTATATATCGGACAAATTATGGGACTCTACAAAATGTTCTGGAGGAAAGTGAAGGAATGGGGACAAGTGGGGGCAAGGCGATCTCATGGGGAGGGGGAAATTCCCCCATAGCGCTGCCACTGTCCATGTTGCATTCATTTTTTCATTTTATCATTCATCAGAAATGTTACTTGTAAGTGGGGGCTAAAGATCAGCATTGATGGGTACACAATACATACGACCTAAGCAGGTACTGTGAGGACATTTGTATGGGGCTTGATTTGAATTGCTGTGTGTTGTTTTAAAGGAAATCAAAATAGTCCTCAACGATTTTGTGTTTATAAAAGAAACAAACCACTTTGTAAGGAAAGTTACGTGAAACAGGGCTGGGGGGAAAGGGTTCATCTAGCGAGCTGTGTAGGTGTGTTTGCACGGCCGGTTTCCAAAAATCATGGCCAAAATTATAAACAAGTGGCTTATAAAATTAATATAGAAGCTGTGCTGTATGATATTTCCTGTATGCACAAGTAAAAACAGATAATCAGACAAGGTTTCTGCGATAAATTCAATACCTTAGTAGCATGCCCCAAAATATTTACTGCAAACCCAACTTTCACATTTCTTGATGAAAACTAGGAGACCACATTTATAAAGTTATATACAGATGCATCTAAATTTGTAACTGGTTTTTATCATTTACACAATGTTATGTTGTTAAATGAAAGCATTATCACCATAACAAAAAATAATATATAAATAAAAACAGTGGTGTCAGTAAGGGAATACTTCACCCATCCAGCTCCCAATCCAAAAACACCCCTTTTATTTACAAACAAAAAGAAATGTGTGGATTATCTCTTTTAAAGGATTAGTTCAAAGGTCAAGCATGTCCATCTTCTATGAAAGAGGACTTCAAAAGAAACAAAATGGCGAAGAAAGCATTACAAATTCTTATTCCGTTAAAGGATTAGTTTAGGGGTCAAGCATGTCCATCTTATATTAAAGAGGACTTCAAAAGAAACAAAATGGTGAAGAAAGCATTCAAAAATCTTATTCCGTTAAGGAGATAATCAAGTTAAATGTTTGGTATGATTTGTGTAGAAACGACTGAAATCAGACTAGTTGTGATGTCATAGCCTCAGATTCCTCAAATTCTGTATGTATTCTAAAGAAAGTTTATTAAATTTTGTTCACTATTTAAATTATTTATCCTCAAACTTTCTTCAGGTGGTATATTATAAATACCCTTCCTAGATTCCATTTTACTACTTCCTGACATATCCAATGGTTTTTAAGCCACCGAATCACATGACAAAATATGACAGAATACATAAAGACTTTGAGGAATCTGAGGCTATGACATAAAAAGTTGTCCAATTTCAGTCGTTTCTACACAAATGATAAGCTTTAAACTTGAATATCTCCTTCACGGAATAAGATTTTTGAATGCTTTCTTCACCATTTTGTTCCTTTGAAGACCTCTTTCATATAAGATGGACATGATTGACCCCTGAACTCATCCTTTAAGAGTTAAAGACCTGATCAATTGGGGGAATTGGGCCCCCAGATTCGAGTCCAATGACCCTGAATATTGTGACCGCGAGCTCACTACTTACATAATTATCATTCTAACATCTCTGCTGATGTTTACAGCTATATATGTTACTGTGTAGTTGTTAAGATCTGACATTGATAAACAAATAAATCTTTCAGTATTTATAGGGGGTAGATAAATTTTTCTATATTAAAAAGAGGTAGATAAATCTTTCTGTATTTATAGGGGGTATATGTTACTGTATAGTTGTTAAGGTCTGACATTGGTAAACAAATAAATCTTTCAGCATTTATAGGGGGTAGATAATTTTTTCTATATTAAAAAGGGGTAGATAAATCTTTCTGTATTTATAGGGGGTAGGGGAAAGGAGAGAGAAAGAGTTGCATACTTTAAAGTCCTTGTCTTTGCTTTTCACAAGTTTTTTAGCCACAAATTCACTAAATAGTTTCCAAGACAGCAGTTGATTTTTCAAACAACCAATCTTTGACAGTTTATATCCTTTCATGGGGTGGAGGAAAGGGATCAAGAAGAAAGGAGGGGGGGGGGGGGGGAGGGGAAGGACACTGCAAATGGAAATACCAAATGCACAACCCACACACACCTTAATCACCCCCAGTTTAAGATATACATTTCAATTAATTATGTTGGTTTTATCCCTTCAAAGAACTATGAAATATAACTTGCAAAATATTTTCATCCCTTCAAACCTGCTGTAGATTTGCTTCGCAATTAAATTTACTTTTCCCAGATTAAAGCATGATTTGTCATAAATCGACATTCCTAATCGTAAAATCATAAATATATAGCCAACAGCTGTTACCTACGACTTTAAAATAAACCTCAAACAGTTTTTCCACAACCCAAAACAAACAAGCTCCAAGTCACTGATGGCCTAAAATACCCTCAAATGTCATGTATCACTGTATTATGCAAATTCATTGAAGCAGATAGCTGTAGCTGAAATAGGCCAGTACATACAGTACTAGTGTATGGTACATGTATATGTTCACATACAGTATGCTATACATGTTAGTACTGTAATTTTATTACAAATTCATAACTGCTACCCGATTAATATTGTCAGTACAAGTGTATAGTGTGTGCACACAATGCAGCATGACAGTACATTATATTATCGTTACATTATACAAATTTATTCCTGCCTGTAGAAGTGTGGTTAAGTACACTGGGTTATGCATAGTGCATGCTTTACATTATATCGTTAGATTATGTAAGTTTATAATGCAAATTTATTTGCACCAGGTAAAGTGTGGTGATCGAGTACACTGTATTTCACGCAATGTGCATGCTCTATCTATATCATTGTATCATTTAACTATGCAAATTTATTCATGCCCGAGCTCAAGTGTGGTGACACTGAATATTTTATGTACAGTACACTCTACATTAAATAATTAGATTATGCAAATTTATTCAGCAAGTGTTGTGATCAAGTGCAGTGTATTCAATGTATGCAGTGTATGCTATACGTATGTAGCACTTAATTAAACTTACTATGCTGTCTACTGTGGATAGCAAATGGAGCTATGTAATGACTGTATATGACAAAAGCGTCTGCACTTGCGGAAAAGACACTAAACCGATCGTGTTAGATTTTTTCATGTGCGGGCTGTGCATGACTACTTACTAGCACAGAATGAAATATGGGAATCTAGATTTATGGCTATAAAAGCAAGATAGTTATTTTTTTTTAAACTATATTGTTATGGGGTAGTCTAGAAATTATTTCTCCAGATGTTTTGCTTGCTTACACTTAATGATTGGATCATACATCAAACAGTATATACTAATGTGTTAAATATTGTATAATAATCATATTTATTTAGTTATTATTAGCTATTACATTCAAGTTGTATGCTATTTTTCTTTAATCAAGTCAACCCTTATGAGTTCCAGGGGGTCTAAAACATAACTGAATTTTTGTTTCTTTTTTTTCTTCTCCAAATTAATGTTCTTAATTTTCCTTTCGTTTTGAATCACTACAAGTTTGATTTATATGAATGCTAAGACAATGAACTTTACAAAAAAAAACTCAAAATGAAGAAAGTATGCACATAAATATGCACATAAATATGCAAATTTTAGGCAAAATTAGGCCATTTTTGTTTTAGAGCTTGTATTTTTTCTTGTGAATAATGAAAATGGAGGATTTTTTACATATTTAGATTGTTTGTGAAATTTCCTTTCCATTGATACTGGTCAATTGTTTTTCCTCAAAGCAAAACCGGCAAAAACAGTGAAAATAAACAACAAAAATAATCACCCCTGTAATTACTTGCGAAAAACAGTACCGTGCATTCGGTGCAGTATGCGAACCCAAGGTGCCCACATTGTAATCCCACATGTTATCGCTAGACTACATTGCATATGTCCCAGTGTTAGCATTAATGAAAGAGGTGGTAGTTGGTCTTTTTGATTTCAATCGAAAACATGTAAATTGGCCTTTCTGATGGTATATTTCACATAGGTCAGTTGTATAACAATCAAAAGCTTAGATTTTTTGCCAAATTTTGGTCTCAAAAAAGCTAAAGATCATATTTTTCACAACCTTTGAACAAAAAAATTATTGATGATAGATAGGGGCAGGGCAGTCAAAATTCGACCGGAATTGGATGCATTGATGTCTTTGTCAACTCCTCATAGGTTTTCTGGCAAATGCAAGGTCTGGAAGTATGGCAAGTAAAATTTTGAACGGAAAAAAAAAAAATGTTTTTTTTTCCTTCAAATTTGTGCATTTTTTAAATTTTCTCAATTTTAACCGATCTTTTTTCAAAAATCTTTAACAAAACCCCCATCAAAAAACTACCTTTTCTAAAAGAACTATTCGAGCTCTTTCAAATGATACCAAGATCACTGCTGTGGGCCTACTTGATGAAGCAAAATAATTTTTTGAAATAGTGCATGCCCAATCTGTCGTGTCACGACCACCTGGGAATTAAAGGGATAAGGTTAATTTTAGATATTAATTCTGCAAGGCAGTGCAGACCCCTAGCTTTGCTGTTTTACAGGGGCGGCCTGCTCTGCCCCCCTAGGGTGAGCCCTGCCCCCTCATGAGAAGAAAATATATATATATATATATATATATTTTTTTTACAGATTTTTTTTCTTTTTTACTTAACAATCTTAATTAACCTCATAAATGAAATACCTTACATGGACACAGAACACAGATTGATGGCATAGTAAGCAATTGTCTTGTTTGGCTCATAAATGGTCCTTATCAGTCAGAATATTTTCATTCTGAGATATAATTATTGCTAAAATCCCAGAGCTTCTTCACCATCAGATTGAGCCCCTGGACTCCACGCCGAAAAGACGCACCGCTTTGCACGCGCATTAATGTGCCCCTCAACAAGTCTAGCACCCTGCCCCTTTTTGAATCAAGCTAGGGGTCTGGGGTGAAGATATGAAGTAATAATAAGGTGAATAAAACCAGAGCTAAATTTTGAAAAATTATTTGTCAAAAGTCTAAATAATGCACCCAAATTTCTTAACAATTATAAGTACAATTTATTGACAACTTGCTGCATCATTTTAACATTTTCAGGATTATTTTTTGGCTAAATGTATTTTATTTTTATTGGTTAACATGGATGGTTACCGAGGCTGCCAAACAAATCTGGAAGATATTTGGTAAAAAAAACCTTCCATAATATTATTAGGATCATGGGCGGAATTTGCCTACCAAAAATGATGGGGAGGGGAAAGTCAACGTGAGGGGCAAAACCACAAAATCATGCTAAGATGCAAACTAGAACATCAATGATGTAGTAGCTCAACATATTTTGGGGGTGGTTAAGCCTGTTTTTATTGGTGGGTTGTTAATTTGAGCAGGTTGGGTTGTTAGAAAAGAAAAACATTTGATGTTTATTTTTGGGGAATGCAAGCGGAAGCTTAAATATTGTGAAATGCTAGAACATAAATAATGTGGTAGCTTCATAATGTTTTGGGGGTGTTGTTTAAATATTTTTGTATAAGACTGTTTTTGTTGGTGGAGAGTTACATTGGGTACGCACGGGTTGTTAGGAAAGGAATACAAGTTTGATTAGCAGTGGCGCAACAAAAGGTTTTGGTATGCCCGAAGGGTGGGCAAATTTTACAGGTCCTGGACAAAATCGATTTGGGTCTAGCCTTGAACAATGACACTGCAATATCTTTGTTGTGGGACCCAAAGTGCCAGAGGTGTTGGAAGGAATTCGGGGAAACGGGGAGAGCAGAAAATAAAGTTCCTGTGCGTTTTTTGACAGTAATCGAGGAGCACTTTCCATTTAGAAAAAAGGCACCCTTGCCAGTTTTTGTTCGTCACTTTTGACTTTCGCATACTTTCAGTGGGCAAATTCTGCCTATGGGTTCAATGATTAGAGAACCAGGACCAATGTTGACAATTACCCATCAGGCAAACAAGTAAAAAGCTTCTTTTGAAATTTGCTGCTTAAAAATTATTGGAGGCACACCTCCTTCCACCGCGGCCCTCGGTGTCAGTGCCTCTGGTAAATGATATGCTTCAATTATGTCAAATAAATACTAAATGTATGTAACCTCTACGTATGATGTAGTATTTGTGAGTGAGTGGATGTATATTTGTTTTCAAGCTTCAAGAATGACTTAGAATAAGTTCCAAAAGGGTGCCTCCAGATTCCAGACCACAGGATTCAGTCCGCTCACAACTTTCAAAAGGGCAACTTCTGCCCCCTTGAATCTAGGGCCAGGGGCAGTGTCACCCCCCCCCCCCTCCCATTCCTTGCCGCCATGGTTCCGACATCTCTGCAGAGGCCAAAATCCCTCTGGGCCTGCAGAACTCTAGTTGCCCCACTGTATGGGAGCTTTAAAATCATTTGAATATGTAAAAACTGTTTTTCAAGTAAGCCTAAAAAAGCTAAGCCTCAACATCAATATGATGCAAATTTGATTAACAATGTTTGCTTTTAAGTGTAATAGAAATCAAAAACAGACATAATACCAACAGCAAAATACTTTTGTAGCAAATCAAGATGGACTTTACATCCTTGCAACAAGACTATTGATAATGTATTAGCCATTCTGAGAAAATAATTATTGCAATTAATGAATTACAATTAATCAATAATAGCATCTAGGCCTAACAGCATCCAACAAATACTGTACACTTCTAAGTGGCAATCATTATAACCAAATATAAACTAAAACAATTTTAAATTATCTTTTGAAGTCATCTTTAATATAAGATGGATTTACTTCACCCCTGAATCCATGTAGATACCAATCACAGATAACGGTGATTTTACCCAAAATGGAAGAAAATGTTCGTATTATCGAATTTGTCCGGAAATGAAAGAAATGCACCCCAAAATTGGCTAAAAGATTTCAAACATAAGCAGAACGTTCCAAAAATGAGCTAAAACTCCTGAAAATGAGCAACATTTTCCGATACTTTAAGAACAATTTTCTGGAAATTAAAAAAATAGTGTCCCGAAAATGAGCAAAATTTTCCGATACTTTAAGAACAATTTTCTGGAAATTTAAAAAATGGTGCCCGAAAATGAGCAAAATTTTTATGAAATGTTCTGAAAATCGAAGAAATTTGTCCAGAAGTGATGGAGGAATTTACCCCAAAAAGTTCCCGAAAATGAGCAAAATTTCCAAATAGTTAAAGAAAACTACCTAAAAATTTCCAGAAAATGTTCTGAAAATCGAAGACAATTGTCTGAATATGAAGCAAAATTTCTGAAAAGAAACCCATGGGGGTAGGGGGGGGGGGGGTGGGTGTGGGGTGGGGAGGGGGTGGAGGTCTGTTACCCTTTTAACTATAATTGTACCAAAATCTTGTTCATAAGTGTGCCTGAAAATATACCATTAGGGTGCCCCTTCTTTCCCCTGTCCACCTACATTCTACGCCCCTAATGTATTTATGTTTTGTTCAAAAAAGAAAACCCTAGTTTCAATCATTTTGATATGAAGTCAATATTCTGTATTCTGTCTCTATCTTGTGCCATTCAAGACAATAGAGAGCACTTTTTCTGATATTACAATTGTAATTCATTTCTCTCAAAATGATGGTTTGGATTTGTTCCAATATATGCAGTCAGATTAACTTGCATGCATGTGCCAGGAGATGCATAATGACAGCACACAAAGCCATTGTCTGTCTGCTGGTTGTTTACACAACACTTTAAGAAGTTACTTGAGCCAGATGTGGACCAAGGGTCCATTGATAAGAAGTGAGCCAACACAGTTTGTTCGGTTGAATAAATGAAGCGGAAGGAAAAGGGGTTTTCTGTATTTAGGATATGCAGGATGGAGCAACAGGTGTGTAGTGAAGGTTGGGAAATGGTGATGGTTGGGGAGTGGCGAGGGCTGGGAATGGTGAGGGCTGGGGAAAGGCGAAGGCTGTGGAGTGGCGAGGGCAGGGGGGTGCGAGGGCTGAGGAGTGGCGAGGGCTGGGGAGTGGCGAGGGCTGGGAGTGGCGAGGGCTGGGAGTGGCGAGGGCTGGGAGTGGCGAGGGCTGGGAGTGGCGAGGGCTGGTGAGTGGCGAGGGCTGGTGAGTGGCGAGGGCTGGTGAGTGGCGAGGGCTGGTGAGTGGCGAGGGCTGGTGAGTGGCGAGGGCTGGTGAGTGGCGAGGGCTGGTGAGTGGCGAGGGCTGGTGAGTGGCGAGGGCTGGTGAGTGGCGAGGGCTGGTGAGTGGCGAGGGCTGGTGAGTGGCGAGGGCTGGTGAGTGGCGAGGGCTGGTGAGTGGAGAGGGCTGGTGAGTGGCAGAGTGTTGGGGTGGTGAGTGTGGGGTGGGGATGAGTGTTGGGGTGGGGACGAGTGTTGGGGGGTGGGGACGAGTGTTGGGGTGGGGACGAGTGTTGGGGTGGGGACGAGTGTTGGGGTGGGGACGAGTGTTGGGGTGGGGACGAGTGTTGGGGGACGAGTGAGGGGTGGGGACGAGTGAGGGGTGGGGACGAGTGAGGGGTGGGGACGAGTGAGGGGTGGGGACGAGTGAGGGGTGGGGACGAGTGAGGGGTGGGGACGAGTGAGGGGTGGGGACGCAGTGAGGGGTGGGGGGTGGGGACGAGTGAGGGGGTGGGGACGAGTGAGGGGTGGGGGCGAGTGAGGGGTGGGGACGAGTGAGGGGTGGGGACGAGTGAGGGGTGGGGACGAGTGAGGGGTGGGGACGAGTGAGGGGTGGGGACGAGTGAGGGTGGGGACGAGTGAGGGGTGGGGACGAGTGAGGGGAAGTAAGTGAGGGGTGGGGACGAGTGAGGAGAAGTAAGGGGTGGGGACGAGTGAGGAGTAAGGGGTGGGGAGGAGTGAGGAGAAGTAAGGGGTGGGGAGGAGTAAGGGGTGGTGAGGTGTGGGAAGAGTGAGGGGGTGGGGAGGAGTGTGAGAAGTGGGGAGCAGCGAGGGGTGGGGAGGAGTGAGGGGTGGGGAGGAGTGAGGGGTGGGGAGGAGTGAGGGGTGGGGAGGAGTGAGGGGTGGGCACGGTTAGAAAAATACAAAAAAGATATACTCGCCAAACCTTAATTAAGTGTGACGAGGTACCACACTATATTATATTTCTACTCGCCACAATTATTTCTTGCTCACCTATGGCGAGTAGGTAAGTGGTTTTTCCAACCTTGCGCCTTCTTAGGCAACATTGGGTGGGTTAAATTGCCAACAAATTGACCATTTTGCAATATTTCTGGAAAATAACTGTGCATTATGGAACATACATATTAAGTCATATGTGTATAGGAAGCATAGGTGGCGACAAGATAATTTATTTGGAGGCACCAAACATAAAAAAACAAATCTTTTTTTTTTTGGGTGGGTGGGGGGGAATAAACACATATAATTCATAACAAAAAACAATGATTAGCATATCTTTAAAGAGCAAGTTCACCCAGGAATATCACCAGGATCTTCTGATTGGAGGAGGGGGTGTAGAGGCATCAGTATCCAACTGGTGGATTCCTGAAGAAGAAACGGTTGAATTTCCAATTGACATGTTCATTTTTGTTTCCACCTGGCGTGCAGTTGGGGAGAAGGTGAGACACCCCCACAAGCGACATTTCTGAGTGCACCCCCTATGGTGATCCGCACATGGTAAAGACGGTTACGGAAGAATAAGTAAATTAGTCTATGAAGTGTTCTTCGAGTTAAATAAAATAAAAGGAGTCAATGCAGGGAAAAAAATTACGTACATTATTTTGGGCTGTTAATGTGGGAGGGGGAAGGTCTGTAGAGCTTCATATGCAGTTGTATATAGTTCATAATAATAAGAAAGAATCATGCGTGGTAACGTAGTGGGCAATGTGGTTACTCCCCGTCCACTGTGTTCCCCTGTTTGCATTCCTTTGATGGTGAATTTAGTATATTAGTGGTTGATTATGTATCTTAGTTTGGTAGTACACAAAGATTAGTATCGTTGCGGTATTTGCTTCTTCGAGCGAGTGCAAAGCAGAAAATACTGGATTATTTTGCGGGGATAGGGAGGGGCCCTCTCCTGGTGGTTAGCTAACCATCAGGTAAGTAATTCTTGAATGATTCTTTGCGTACAAAATTTGTGGATCAGGTTTTGTGACGTAGTGCTAACAGCTATACTTTTTCAAAATTCCTTGACAAAAATTTCATTTTAATACAAATACATAATTTTAAAGATTAAACTATATTAAAAAAAAAAAGATTTTAAGCTTTTAATTCAAAAAGGAGAATAATTTGGATCTAAAAACATTTTTTTAAATTTTGGATCGATACTTCTGGTCACTTCCAGAGAGATCCGTTATTTATCCAATTTTCATTTTATAATTAAAAAATGATTAATAGAAAATCTTACATTTTAAACAATTTTTACATTTGATTCTTTTTAAGTGCATCTGTCATTGTTTTAAAGGGTTGAAAAATCTTTCCTTTTTTCATGTCTTTTGAATCTTTCGTTAATAGAAAAATCTTTATCCAATGACTAAAAAAAGATCATCTAATTTGGTGAAAGGGACTTCTAAACACCATGTGACCTAATATTATTAGTCACATGACTTAGGTCACATAATCATTTTTTTGTCTTTTTAATTGAATCAAAAGGGCCAGAAATCCTTACAAATATATGTCAAATTTGATATATATATATATATTTGAAAATACCAGTAATTTTTAATTCCAATTTGTAGAACATGTAGTAAATGTGTCCATCTTTTTTAAAATTCCATTAATTTTTTATTTCCCATATTAACTTTCCAATCTAATTCATCCTTTACTTTTCTTCAAATGATGCTTTTAATTCAATTGATATAAAGTAATCATTGTCAATTTAGGTTAAGTTATTTTCCAGCAAAATCAAACAAATATTTTTAACTGATAGTGTTAGCATACATTGATACACGACGTTTTTAAGTTACATAATGTAAAAGCTTTAGCAAAAATAGTTGCAATTTGTAAGCAGTGTTTGGGGAGTGCATAATTGTCCATACATTAATCACGACATCAATTAAATAAAAAAAAAAGAGGGGGAAATAATAACTGAAAACAGGAGGAAAGGATAAATAATCTGGACAAAACATTCACAAATTAATTGAAAACTGTGTTGAACTGGAAAAATAATCTTTATGCTGTGTGGGACATACACGAAACACCGATAACATACTGTACTGTATTTTGCGGGAAAACGTTTCACACCTATTGACAAATGGACTAAGCCAGGGAACTGCTCATGCATATGCAGTTTGATGACGTCCAGGAATTAATATGGCGTGCTCATTCCTCATTAACATAATTCGGAATGGGGAAATGACAGCGTTATTCCCTACACAATGTATATATGCCTATTTTCCAACACAAAATTACGACATTAAAACTACCACAATTTTATGAAATACTTGCGTATCTCTTATGCCACATGTTACCTCAGGATGTGTAAAGCAAATGATCCACAGGGATACAAGTTAAAAAGACGAAAACTTAAGAATTACTTGACCTTTCGTTCACGGGTTTGTCTGTAGGCCTATCATTGTTTCCTTTGCTCACCAGTGGTGAGGGTGTGTCAAGCAAGCTTTCAAGAGCCATATTACAGTTGTTGCAAAATATTTCCTCCGTAAAAAAATGTTTAAAATGTTCTCCGTATCATAAACTACTACAGGGTGTTAGCTTAAAGTTTCGTTTCAACCTATCTTCACACAAAATTTTCAACATTTCTCTCATCTACGAGAGAACACGTCTCTCTTCTACTTCGAATGGCGGACAATGTGACAATCACTGCGCATGTGCAATGCCTGAACCTCACGTACGGGAAAAGAAAAGATCCAGACATTTCTTCTAGAGAATCATAATGAAATACGTCAGTTTGCATTTCTTATATCAAATTCCTCCAAAATAACAATTAGAAAATGATTCTTATGCGATTATTTGCAGAGTACTTGAATAAATGCGACTATTTGGAGAAGAAAAAGAAGTATTTAATTCTTAGATCGTGATTTGTAAGGAAATCCTGGAGCTACAAATATGGTTAGTGTGAGTATCCGTAATTACCAGCTCACGCAAGCTAAATTTCGTAAATCTTATATGCATGCATTTTGTGTACTGTGGGGGTGTACTGTATATTGTGTGCAGTACATATATATACGTACAGATTTACCAGGTACGTACGGGTACGTTATGATTGTGTGCTGAATTCCGCATGATATGAACACATTAAATGAATGAATGATTTATTGCTATCTATATAACTTAGTGACCCAATGAATTTTTTGAAACTTTCTATATATCGATGAGAAAATACTGTTATATTCTGATAGACCTGTAGTACTATGAGGAAATGAATGTAGACAAATATTTCCAGGAAATATTTTACTTTTACGAGACATTTAAAAAAAAAAATTGAGATCTTGTTTGGCCTGGTGCGCTGCCGGGGATATGTTTTCTTTTGTGTGCACCGTGACTAATAGCTGGGTTCCGGTTGTGTGCGATGGGTCACGGGGATCGTAGCGGCAGGGTGGGGATACAAATTAATGGATGTTTTGATGAATTAAAAAGCAGGATCAATTCGTACAAAATTATATTGTTTATATTAGGAGCTTATCTCTTTCCAGTGGCCCCCAATAATTTTCAAACAAGGACCTTTTAAGGTCCTTGGGTAAAAACAATAACATTCAAAGCATTTTTTTTAAAAATATAGGCCTTTACCTCTTCGCCTGATGAGCAATTGCCAACATTGGTCCTTCCCCTCCCCTTCCCCAAAGCCTTACCCTAGCTGCATGGCACCCCCCCCCCAATGTTCTCCTCGGATTTAAAAAACAAGTTTCACAGTGGCGCGGAACCCCCCTCCCCCTCCCTTTCCACCCTTCCTTCTCCCCAATGCCAGTGTCTAGCTACGCCGCAGCCTCGTCTTTTGGATCCGTCCCAACCCATACGCACATCAATGCGTGTTGCTATAAATTGGCTGACTTCAAGTTCGGGACCGTGCACTTATAGCTATTACTTTGACACAGCTCCCTGCCTATGTCGTTTTTCCTGCAAAAATATGTAGGCCTATACAAAAAAAGGGGAAAAAATGTTTCCCAGGCCTTGTTATATGTACCTGTTACATATGCACTAGGCTATATTATATATAAACCTTACGGTAAAGTAAATGTATTATATCGTACGTACGTTTGTGATTATGCAAATTAGGAATCGGAAACTGTAAACCGCTTAAACGTGACATGTCAATCATTAATTTCTTGTTTACCCCTTGCAGACTACTCCACTTTTCAAGAGGGATAACTTTTGTAACCCTGTTGATATGCAATCAGTGAGTATTATGATAATATATTGGTAGCATTTGGACAGTTCTTCCAAGGACGGTTCTTCGAACCTTCAGTGCGTTTTTAGGTATTTTGAAGAACTTAATTGTTGTTTCAAACTTAGATACAATAACGGGAAATTAAATTTTCGGAAAATCTCATTCGATGTTCGAAAAAATCTTTCATTTTCGGAAAATTTTCTTCCCTTTCGGGAACTTTTCGAAATTGTCTTCAATTCTCGAAAAGTATTACAAAATTTTACCTGCAATTCTCACGAATTTTACAAAATTGTTTAGCATGTCGAAGAAGCCTAAAATCCCTCAGGGGGAGGTACCCTCACCCCTCCCACACACACACACAAGCCACTTCCTAAAGGCTAGCTTAAAAACTTGCTTTGAGAGTTCATGCTGTCAATCATCATTTCCAAAACTGGCAATTTTCGCCCTCCCCAGGATTGGGTCCTCCACGCATGACGCCTCAAGTATGAGCGCCTTCCCCTCCACCCAGGGGCCGCTTATATGAGGTAGCCTACTCATTAAGTATGCCAGGGCGATATGATTCTCCGTCAAAAATGGGGCCAGGAATGCGGTCCGATCCTCTAAAGTAGGGCCTGGTTCAGTTTCTATCATCATTACCTTACTAGGCAGCTAGGGGCATATGTATTTTTTAAATTCTGCCGAAAATTGTGTGTGTGGAGGGGAAGGGAAGGGGGTGGGGGTATGACCTATGTCCAGCAAGAATAATGACCCTTATATAGACGCATTTTTACTTTGTAAACTTAACATTCACAACTCGTTCCTCGCTATAAAGAGAAGGCAAAGAAATTAATTTTGAAACTAGTCCTATATATTGGTATTTTTTCAGTGAACATTTGGTTCACCCCGTTTACCAAAAAGTTATCACAACTTTGCTTAGATATTCATATACAAGTAGCATCAAGCTAAGCTTAAAGGATTCAAAATGTACTAATAACATCAAAAAATCTTATCAAAATTGGTTCAAAATTCACCATTTTACAGCATTTAAAAAAAAATCCAGATAAACTATAAACTTGCGCAATATTGTGTGATCTCCGAATAGAACAACTTGAATATTTAAAAATTGCTCAATGTTTTTTCGGTCATTCCCGGTCCCTCAAGCATTCCCGGTCCCCCAAGTATCTTGAATGGGAGAAGTTGGCTGTAATCAACAACAGGATATATAGCTGTAGACCCAGGGGCGTCGCGAGCGTTGGCATATTGGGGTGGGGCTGTCAACTAAATTTGTCCGATTTTTTTAATCAAAATGCCCGAGTTTTGTGATAACATGGCTTGTATTTGTAGTACAAGTTATGTATTTTCAAGGGTCCGGAACGGGGCATGAGAAGCAGGGCTGAAGACTCTTTTTCTGTGTTTTTTTTATTTTATTGTTTTATTAATTTTTTTAATTTTTTTTGCTTTTTAAATTTGCAGTCAAGATTTTTGAATAAAATTTTAGATAATGATTCGAATATATATGAATGATCAGGGGCAGATCCAGAGGAGGCGGGAAATACACCCCTCCTTCGGTAACAAGGTGCCCCAATTTTTCATAAAAATCTGCCCTTGTATGTATATATGTATGTCATTGTGCTGTGCCCAACCCTACACACCGTCCTCATTCGATACTCACTAAATAAAAACGCATATTTTAAGCATATAGAATTGATATCTAAAATGAAAATTTAGACCACAGAATAAATCGATTAAATATATGTGAATATCCCTTCAATATGAGCTATTCAAAAGCTAACAGGTTTCCGAAGCTTTACCCATAAACACCTCTTGGGCAGTTGCGTATCCAGCTTTTGGTGTCAGACGGGATAGTGCCTGAAAATATGACTGCATCATCTGAATTCTAGCTAAACGAAAAATATTAACTGACAGACTGATTAAGCTGTTGAACAAAGTGAATCACTGCCAATTGACGTATTGGACGATTTTAAAACAAATTTGGGCTATCTTTTTTTTTTACCACAGTTAAATCAGTTTTAAACAAAGTTTGTTACATTTTAAACTAATTTTCTGCGGTTTTCAACCACATTTGGGCAATTTAAAATACAATATTGGAACTTTTCAACCAAATTTAGGCAATTTTTATTAGATCTAAACAATTTTCATCCCAATTAGAAGTAAAATTGGGTGAGTTTAACCAAATTAGGGCATTTTTAGCAAATATGGGTGATTTAAAAAAAACAAGAAATGCATTTTTTCTCGAATAAGTAGGCCTATAGAAAATGATCCTAATTGAATATTTTCACCACATGTTTACTTACGGAATTCCGCCGGGGGAGGGCGGAAATTTAGTTTCCCACTGATCCCCAATTGAAAACAGTCGTGCACTGCTGCAGGTCCGCAGTGAGGGGCACAGACACTGTGCCCAGTCTCCGTAAGCCTCATTTCTTCGTTTGACTTCACGCAAGAGAAAACAGACATTCGCAAGAGAGGGCAGGCGCGCAGGGTTTTTCTCAGGGAGGGGGTGGGGGAGGGGTGGGGGTAGGGGGTACATACCAAAAGTTTTCCCGCTCTCCTCCGTTCAGGGGCGTCGCGAAGAAACTTTAGGTGGGGGTGTAGGGCAAATTTTTACCTGATCAAGGTCAAAATTACATGAAAAAATATTGATAGCTTATGCTCTACTTTAGATAAACAGACGATTTTTCAGAAACGCAATTTAGGCGATCTGGCAATTTTTTCTAAGGCTTCAGGAGATCTCCAAATTTTATGGAGTTTTAAGCAAATTTTGTCAATTAAACCAATTTTAGGCCCTTTTTTTTACCAGAATTTAGGCAATCATTACCAAATATGGGCAGTTTTGATCAAAATTAGCCTAATTTGTAACCAAATTTGGGCGTTACTTATCAAAATTTGGGCAAGTTTTAACCCAATCTGAACAATTTTTAACCAAATTTGGGAAATTTTTAACGAAATATGACAAAATTTTAACCTAAATTGGGCGACTTTTAACCAAATTTGGGCGATTGTTTTCCTTGGCGATTTTTAACAACTTTTGGCCATTTTCAGATTTTAAAGCAAATTTGGGCCATCTTTAACCACTTACGCCATTTCCAACCAAATTTGGGCCATTTCTTGCCAAATTTAAGAAGAATTTTGTTTGGTTTTAAGCAAAGCTATTTCTAAGTGCATTTTCATATATTTCCGAATCCGGATCTGAAATTTCCCGATTTTTCCGAATCACTTCTAAATTTTCCCGATTTTTCAAATCCTGATCTACAAATTCCCGATTTTTCCGAATTAGTTTATAGAATTTTCCGATTTTTCCAAATCATGTTTTTCATTTCTAGTATGTTTTCGAATCATATTCGGCAATTTCCCGATTTTTTTCAAGTTATGATATTAAATTTTCCGACTATTCCGAAAAATGTTATCAAACTTCTCGATTTTTCCGAATCATGGTCTTAAAATACCCGATTTTTTCAATTAGGGCTCTAGAATTTCCCGATTTTTTCAAATCAGTTTCAAAAATTTCCCGATTTCCCGTAAATTTGGGCTCCTGGTCCCTAATTTTTAACGAATGTCTAGTGAATTTGGTCCCCCCCCCTCCCGGGACTGATTTTACTAGGCGATCTACTAGTGTGTCTGTACGGTTCCTTCAATTAATTTTTGTGTACTTGAAGTGATAAGCTAAAGCCGAAATTAGTAATGTTTATGTACGGAATACTGCGCCGCTGTACTTGTTGAATTTGACCACAAACATTGTAGTTTTTTTTAATCACAGAAATTAATCCATAGCTAAAATTCGGCAACACCCTTACACAAAGAGATCAGCAGCAAAGACTGGATACTAATCATAATATAACCTGATAACCCATGCTGCGTAATTAAGCAAACTCTCATAAGATCAAATCTGGATCTTAAAGGTATGACACTACTGACACAACTCTCGTATAACTTTCTTTCGTTTTTCTCACCTCAAATTTCCTAGCGAATACTATGACGGGGTACCAAATTTACTGGATGGCTACGGTTTGATTGTCTAAGGGGGCTCAAATTTTCTAGGAAATAAGGGCCGGGGTGGGGCCCAAAATTTACTAAGGGGGAGTGGGAAGAGGGGGAGGGGGAATTAACTTTTACACAGGGCGAAGTAAAATTTATCTTTTTCTATATTTCCCCAAACCACAAAACTGTGATCTGGTCAACTCCATACAAGCTGCTCAATGAACCATGTGCTTGATTTCCAGCCAACACAAAAGAGATTTTATTAAGGGCAGCAGCATCTCCCAAGGAGTATGAAATGTCCTTTAAAGCAAAGTTACTCTTGTGGAATGATGCGTAGTATGAAGTCTGAAATTTGCACAACAAGTTTCTGTACTAATAAGATCAAATCTGTATTTTTAAGGTATGACAATACTGACACAACTCTCATATAACTTTCTTTGCTTTTCTCACCTCCAGCAAATGTAGACAATGCAAACTGAGGCTTTGAAAATCTGTTTTTGTTTGTTTTTAAAACACCGCATCAACGTCGGTCATCAAAGTTGTAGCCTATGAGATTACATCCTGTATTGATGAGCGTAGACTGTTTTTCTATGATGGTGGACCAAACTTACTGGATGGCTACGGCTTTATGGTACTGGGGACCAAATTACCTAGGAAAGAAGGACCAGGGGACCAAATTTCCTAGCAAATAATTTTTACTATGATGGGGGACCAAATTTACTGGATGTCTACGGCTTAATTGTCTGGGGGGCCTAAATTTCCTAGAAAACAAGGGCTGGGGGTGGGGCCCAAAATTTACAAGAAGGGAGGGGGGGGGGGAATTTACTTTTACACCGATCGAGCTTTTTCTTCATTTCCTCAAACCACAAAACTGTGACCTGGTCAACTCCATACAAGCTGTTCAATGAACCATGTGTTTGATTTTCACCCATCACAAAAGAGTTTTTAATAAGGGCAGCAGTATCTAACAAGGAGTATCAAATGTCCTTTGAAGCAAAGTTACTCTTGTGGAATGATGCGTAATATGAAGTCTGTAATTTGCACAAGTTTTTAAGCAGTGTCTGTACTAATAAGTTGCCGAATATAATTCGGAAACATAAAAGAAATGAAGAACATGATTCGGAAAAATCGGAAAATTACAGATCTGGATTCGGAAATATCAGGAAAATTTATAACATGATTCGGAAAAATCGGGAAATTTTAGAAACTGAGAAAAATCGGGAAATTATAGATCCGAATTCGGAAAAATCGGGAAATTTTAGAACCTGATTCGGATTATATCAGGTGTTTTAAGACCATGATTCGGAAAATTCGGGAAATTATATAACAATTTTCAGACGATCGAGAAATTTAATGTGTTGGCAAATGCAGACATGTCAGAAAAATTGGAATATACGATTCGGGAAGAAACTATTAATGCTGACTGGAAAAATAAAGCTATACACTACAGCTCTTTCAATAATTCACACGTTTTGCCCAAATTTTTAGATTATTTTCCGGAATTTTTCCTCATTCGCAAATATTGGGAGGATGTGACACCCCTCCTCCCCCCTTACCCCACCTCCCACACACACACCGGTCGCAACGCCCTGTGTAAACCCTATTCCTGACAGTATGTTATCACCACTTTTATACAGGCCGAATTTTTTAACAACTTTGATTTGCCATAACTTAAAAAAACTCAGTATACATGCTACTGAGAAATTTTTAGATGTTTCTGCTCAGAATTCAATGCTCATTTATCTCGCCGACGACGAGTGAACACACAATTACAATAACGGGGTCGTCGCCTGCGTAATCGGTTATGGTAGTAACAATGCTATCACGAAACGCCTAATACGACCCGGACGAGAACACAGGTACGACGTACGGACAGACATAACTTCGACAACCAAGTCAATGTCCACGGCCTTTGATAACCAGTTGTGGCGCACTAGCGTGTCTACTCAACCCAGGCTTGAACCTAGGGCCTCGTGGTCTGTAGACACGTATGATAACCGCTACACCACAGTTGGTAGACAACCGAGGTTTTCATTGTGTACCTTTCCACTTATACCTTTAAAGGGATGTTGTCAGCTTAGCTTAGCAGTTTACATATGGTAATCAATCACGATAACAATGCAGATAATTCTGTTAATTCTGTTTTCGGAAGATAATTTATTACACATTGAACTTTGTTTAAGTTCCGAAATATTTCTATTCATTAAAAGTTCAAACAGAATTCAAATTAAAATGAATTTAATGAAAGGTTGGTCATCGATAATTGTTACACCTATGATATACTTTACATTTGTTAATTAGTACGAGGCGCTGTAGCTCACGCAAACGGTGCATGATACGGGAGTGGGGACGTGTTAGTGGTGGCGTTACATCAGGTGGCACGGGTGACTCACACCAGTGGCATGGGAAGGTGGTGGTAGTGGTATGCAATAACTTTTAAATTAGAGCATTACCTTTTTCCCGGATTGGTAATTACGAGCATTCGTCCTTCCCCCCCCCCCCTTCTCAAATCTCAACCTGTATAGTTCGGGCCATATACAGGACTGCAGGACGCCCAACTTTGCCCTCAATAAAAGAAACGCATAGGCCATGCAGGGCTGGATTTAGCAATGTGCAACGTGGGCAGTTGTCCATGGGCCTCCACAACCAGGGGATATTCAATGAAGAAAAAAAATTGTAAGGGAAAAATGTGGTAGCAACCTGTTAATTTGCATTGGTAGGAGTGGTGGCAACCTGTTCATTTGTACTGAAAATTGGGCAGGCAAACAAGCTTAAAAAATGCAAATTCTTAAACAAAAATTTACTTCAAAAATCACAAAATACTGCACCATTTTGCATCTAAGCACCCTAAATTATTCCATTTTTTTTAAAGGGGTACACCTCCTCCCCTTAGATCTCTTCCCCAGGACGGCGGTCATTGAAGTATTGATGTTGCTCATGTGCCTCCACATGTCGAAATTTGGTCCTGAGGCCATGCATGATGGGCGGAGTTTGCCTGCTTTATGTAAATGAGATAACATTTCTACTTATGTGGTGACACAGTTACCCTCTCTTACCCAGCAGCAGCATCATCATGGCGCCCTCTCTTACCCAGCAGCATTATCATCGCAACGCCACGTGCACGCCACCCGGGGAACTAAGTATGACAGTGGGACGCGGCGGATCATATATCGTCCCTCTTTTCGCATAGTACGGAATGTAAAAATGCATAATGACGAATGTTATTTTCAAAATTTATTCCGCATTTGAAGTGAGAAAGTGTGGAAATATTTGAAGCGCAAAACAATTTATTTCAAAATAACATATTGTGTAAATTTATTGCGAAAAAGAAATAACAATCTTTTCAAATATGAATTTAATATCATTGTTTTTGTTATACTTTATATGAATAAGCCTTCAAGACATTCGTTACTATGCGGAACTACATTTCATCCAATTCTCAAAACTGTATATTTTTCATTCATCACTATGCGGAAAGAGGATGATATGACGTATAATTAGTTGATGTAATGTTAACAAAATATGTAACGAAGTCAGAGGCACCACGAGCGCAGGAACAAGTTAAGAAAATCCAGTTCCCCCACCTCGCCCAGGATAAACTTAATTTACGCTCAAGCAAATAGTTCAAGAAATCTTGTTCAGTTCAGGCGGTGCCAAGAGTTTTTAAATTTTTGCACTATTGGGGTGGAGGCAGCTGCAGCCTCCCAAAAATAACGTTATCACGGTATTTGTCCTCAGTCCATTTTCTGGACGTTGACGTCAAGGTTGACGATTGGATTTCCCATGCAATTTACTGATTTATGATAAGTTACGTATGAAACTTCTTTTCTTGGGAAAGGGTAGGGGCGGGTAAGTTTCATGCGAAGGGGGTCAGGGGCTGGAATGGGAAGAGGAAAGCCCGAGATCGGAAGGGAGAAGGCAAGACCCTTGGTGGAAAGTGGAGATTTCCCGGGATGGGAAGAGGGGGAAGGGGGCGGAAGCCAGACGCAGGATGGGAAGGAGCAAGGCGGAATGGGAAGGGTGAAGATGAGGATGGGAACAGGAAGATGCGGGATGGGAACGGGAAGATATGGGATGGGAAAGGGGAAGACGCGGAATGGGAAGGGTGAAGATGCGGGATGGGAAGGAAGATGCGGGATGGGAACGGGAAGATGCGGGATGGGAAAGGGGAAGACGCGGGATGGGAAGGGGGAAGACGCGGGATAGGAAGGGGAAGACGCGGATGGGAAGGAGGAAGATGCAGGATGGGAAAGGGGAAGACGGGATGGGAAGGAGGAAGATGCGGGATGGGAAAGGGGAAGACGCTGGATGGGAAGGAAGAAGATGCGGGATGGGAACGGGAAGATGCGGGATGGGAAGGGGAAGATGCAGGATGGGAGGGGAAGATGCGGGATGGGAAGGGGAAGACGCGGGATTGGAAGGAGGAAGATGCGGGATGGGAAAGGGGAAGACGCGGGATGGGAAGGAGGAAGACGCTGGGATAGGAAGGGGGAAGATGCGGGATGGGAACGGGAAGATGCGGGATGGGAACGGGAAGACGCGGGATGGGAAAGGGAAGACGTGGGATGGGAAGGAGAAGACGCGGGATGGGAAACGGGAAGATGCGCGATGGGAAGAAGGAAGACGCGGGATGGGAAGGGGAAAGACGCTGGATGGGAAGGGTGAAGATGCGGATGGGAACGGGAAGATGCGGGATGGGAACGGGAAGATGCGGGATGGGAAAGGGGAAGACGCTGGGATGGGAAGGGTGAAGATGCGGGATGGGAACGGGAAGATGCGGGATGGGAACGGGAAGATGCGGGATGGGAAAGGGGAAGACGCGGGATGGGAAGGAGGAAGACGCGGGATAGGAAGGGGGAAGACGCGGGATGGGAAGGGGAAAACGCGGGATGGGAAGGGAAAACGCGGGATGGGAAGGAGGAAGACGCGGGATGGGAATGGGAAGACGCTGGGATGGGAACGGGAAGATGCGGGATGGGAACAGGAAGATGCGGGATGGGAACGGGAAGATGGGATGGGAAAGGGGAAGATGCGGGATGGGAAGGAGGAAGACGCGGGATAGGAAGGAGGAAGACGCGGGATAGGAAGGAGGAAGACGCGGGATGGGAACGGGAAGATGCGGGATGGGAAAGGGGAAGACGCTGGATGGGAACAGGAAGATGCGGGATGGGAAGGGGGAAGACGCTGGATGGGAAGGAGGAAGATGCGGGATGGGAATGGGAAGATGCGGGATGGGAAGGAGGAAGATGCGGGATGGGAACGGGAAGATGCGGGATGGGAAAGGGGAAGACGCTGGATGGGAAGGAGGAAGACGGGATGGGAAAGGGGAAGACGCGGATGGGAAGGAGGAAGACAGGATAGGAAGGAGGAAGACGCGGGATGGGAAGGAGAAGATGTGGGATGGGAAGGGGAAGACGCTGGATGGGAAGGGGAAGACGCGAAATGGGAAGGGGGAAGACGCTGGATGGGAAGGGGAACACGCACGATGGGAAGAAGAAAGACGCGGAATGGGAAGGGGAAGACGCGGGATGGGAAAGGAAAGACGCGGATGGGAAGGAGGAAGACGCGGGATGGGAAGGGGAAAATGCGGGATGGGAAGGGGAACACGACGATGGGAAGGGGAAAGACGCGGGATGGGAAGCGGGAAGACGTGCGATGGGAAGAAGGAAGACGCGGGCTGGGAAGGGGGAAGACGCGGGATGGGAAGGGGGAAAACCCAGGATGGGAAGGGGTAGTGGAAGCCCGTGATTGTCAAGGTATGAAAAGATGGAGGGGAAGGTGAACAGGAGAGGCATCAAGGTAGACAGAGTGAACTCATGAAATAGTCTTTAAAAAAAAAGTCAGTTTAATACAGATCATTGTGAAGTGCTTTTCTATTTTACATGCACCTGTTTGAAAAATTATCTTATTAGACCTGCAGCTGACAATTAGTTTTGTATTGTAAACAAACTTTTCTTCTTTTACTCATATACTTTTGTTACGCTCGGTTGGCGTTGAAGGCTTTCTGCCGAATTATTCAGATTCAGACGTAAACTGAATTTAAAGCTTTTGTTTATGCCCAGATGCTTGTATCCTATAACAAACAACACAAAATTTGTTTAAACTCAGCTTAATCAAAAACCAAAAATAGACTTCAAAAGATCGATGCCATTCAAGAGTCTTTTCTTTTGATATGGGCGAATATCGATTTTTAAGTCAGTAATTGAAATTCGAAAGTGGAAGTTAAGAGTGAACGTTTTAGAGGGCGTACACACAAAACTAAAAAAAAAATATATACTTAATTCAAGAAGGATGACATTTGGTTTAATATAGCTGTATGAATGATATTGATTAAAAAAACAAAAAAATCGTTGTGCTTTTTTTGAAACTGTATGCGATGAGGAACTTGAAAAATAATTGATTTATTTTTTCTCCATTGTTGAATAGATTGATCAACTTTTGCATCAAACTCAAATGTCTCTCTTCTCTTGTTCAGGATGACATAACTTTGCAAACAATGGAGCAATTCCATGGCGGAAACGTACAGCTGTTTTTGGTTAGAGAAGTAAATATACTACAGGAAAAACAACTTGAAAACGAAGACATGAAGTATTAACAAATACTGGTCCACTTCTGATGCTCTAATTTGAATGAATAAAACAATAAAAAGTTACTCGGTGCGTGCTTGTTATTTTAGTGCTTTATTGATTCATTTAATTATGTTATCAAAGGGCCATCCATGTGCTATCAAATAATTAGACTAGATGATTGCATCAATACATGGCTGAGAGGCACATGAGCGCAAGCCAAATGTGAAGAAAAAAACAAAGAAAAACAACAACTTCTGAGCGAAGAACAAAGGGCAACGCAATTTCGTGGGAGAAATTCCTTCACCTTCGTACGCCGCCACTGAAGGAAACATATAGAAGAAGAGAAAAGAAAAGTGTTCACCCTCACTATAGAGAAAATTCCCGGATATACGCTCAAGTCGACAAAAATTATGCTAGAGGACCAGTAACGTATTTAGTGGGGGATAAATGGGAAAAGCGGGAAGGGAGGGGAGGGAGGGGGGGGGGGCAGGTGCCCTGGCAAAATTCAGTATGTAAAATGTTAGTGACGTGAAAGTATACTATATGTTATACATATGGAAATAAACTGTGAAAAATGAATCTATCAGGTTAATTATCGGCCAAATTTGGTGATAACTTTGTTCCGATATTTTTTTCTTTTTCGGCAGAACTTTTTCGATTTTCGGTTAACAGTCTTCATTTTCTTTCATTTCGGGCAATTTTCTTCTGTATTTTTCGGATTTTTGGTCCAACTTTAAGAATTATTTTTCTGCTAGATTGTGACAGTTGCACAAGGTGGAAAAAGTACATATTCTTAAAATCAACAGTTTAAGATGTGTGTTTTATTTTTACAAGTTACTTAATTTTGTGCTTTAATGAAGTTTTTTAATCTTCCAACAAAGATTTAATTTTCTATTTTTCTATATTGGGTGTGTAATACTGTTGGCAGTTGCACACCCAATAGTAGAAGATTTTTATATCTTCAAAATCAAACATTTTAAAATGTTTTTATACAAGTGGAAGTAAATAAAATCTGTTTCCTTTGGTAAATAACTGAAATTTTAAGATTAAGCAGCATTAGCTTTGCTCCGGGCGTGTTTATTGTAACCCAGGGCGTGTTTTTCGTCTTCGGGGCGTGTTTTAGTAAGACACCGCGTCTTTGTGAAGATGCCTGAAACGCAACGACGCTCTCCCGGAAAAATGGCTTCCAGATGAGTTAGAGTCACGTGATGAAATTCCACTATTTACTTGGTTGAAAATGTGACCTGACGTCATCAGACCGCATAGAAACCGCGCGCATTCACCCCGCATTCGAGTGAAAACAAAGCGATCAGCTGTGTTTGTTTACATGTCATACGTACCGAACACAGTAAACGCATACAGACTTGCTCACGTGTATCGCGCAAAGATTTGTTTTCACTTCAGAAAATGACGTCATCTCCCAGATGTGACGTGAACAAGTGAGTGAATTGCAAATGAAATTCACTTGGCGAAAATGTGACTGAGTTCATCAGACCGCATAGCAAGCGAGCGCATTTACTCCGCATTGGAGTGAAAACGAAGCGATCAGCTGTGTTTGTTCACGCACCCAGTAAACGCATACGGTCTTGCGTACATCGCGCAAAAGTTTGTTTTCGCTCCAGAAATGACGTCTCTCCCGGATGTGACGTTACTTGCCAAGTAAAAATGCGAGAACGTTTTTGAACGTCTCAGAACCAGGCCCACTGCCTTTAAAGATGGTGAACGTTCATTTATGCAAGAATTTTGTCATTTTGAGTAGCAAATCATCTGTCAAAGCGTTTGATTTAAGGTGAGAATGCAGAACATCGCTAGTTTCAAGTTTTCGACTTTGTTTTGATTATTGTTGTTTTGTCGCTTTAATGCAAAGTGTGGTGGCTCAGTTGCGCGAATAATTTTGTAATGTCACAAATTTATGATGAGCACATAAAATTAATTTACACAGTATTGAAACAATTTGTGCATGCCTTTATTGTGGGGAAAATTCCTAGTATAGCGGGAAATCGCTATATAGGAATTATTTTCAACATTTTAAATACATATAATATTCCGGGGTCGTTCTCGCAATTGACGTAACTGTGTACGACTAGTACGAGCTCATTATGGTTTTGCTAAGTTTGAGGGGAAACTGTTCAGTCAATGGGATATTTTTTTATAAATACTTTGTGTCGACTTAGCCAGTCAGCTAAAATCAATGGTACTCATATATTTTGGAAACTATTATCTATTACACAACATATGCAAAGAAAATAAATTCTGTCCAGTATTTGTTGAAAAATGACAACAAATATGTTTTTCTTCCATTGACTGCAATGATAACTGACTGTTTGTTTTCCCCTTTCAGTAAAGTTTGAGATCGTCAAAAAAGCATTGTTACGTCGCCATGCACCACAACATTTCTGGATGTCTGACCTCGAGAATTGGTTACCGATTTTCTTGAAACTTTCAGGAAAAGTGGAAAATTCCTAGTAGGCCTAGGCCTATAGTGGTAAATTGCTATATAGGAATTAATTTCAACATTTTTAATACTAAGTTATGGTTGGTCGATTTTCTTAAAACGTTCAGGATTTATAAAGGAAAGATTGAAAAATCCTAAAATATTAATTTTAGTCAACAATCTAGGAATTTTGGAAAAAAAACAGGTTTTTATTTCAATCTGATAAAATTTGGAGAAAAAATTTGAGGCTTCAAGAAAATCATACCTATGAGTTATTTTGAAAAGTATCTTACCTTATATCAGCAATTTTTCCATTATTCCAAAATAATTTCAAATTTATACTTTTTTGAGCAAATTTTATTAAAAAAAGGATAATAATTTAGGAGCTCACAAATTGTGCGTTCTTGTCATCCATTTTGAACGAAACTAACTGACTAAAGAAAAAAGCTGAATAACGGTGTGGAGGAATTTTAACAATGTCAATTATGTCAAAAACCTAATCCTAAAAACATAATCCTAAAAACATAATCCTAAAACATAATCCTAAGCCTAACCCATAATCCTAAAACCTAACCTGAAAATGAGGATCCACATTAATTATGTGCATGTTTTTTACATTTTTTATTTCACTTAAACGGCAAACTCCACTTGTCAGTACAGTAGGCTAGTAGTATACACACTGAAGAGTAAAAGTTGATCGGAAAGCCAAAACGTAAGAATTCTTCTTCTTTTTTTAAATACTTTTGGCTTAGTTTCTATTTAAAAGACCCAAATCTAAAAAAGAAAACAAAATTAAAAAAGAAAAAGCAAAAATCCTTATATAGATATTTACCGCTATACTAGGATTTGACTTATTTTTGTTGTGTCTGCACCATAGAGTTAAAGAAATAAGGAGAAGACTAAGCTCTTAATGACTGCTGTAATAGCGAATGAATCCAATGTATCGACGAAAGTCACACAATTTCCCCATTCACTTGATGATTGTAGGCTAGCGATTTAAAAAAAAAAAAAAACGTTAGTGACCCCTATGGTTGGTGTTTCAAGTGTGGCCTATACTTAAAGGCAAGTCTTTTTTTACCGCGGAAAGTAGAAGTAAAATACTAAACACGACTTAGTAAGGTTTTTCATAGTAGTAACTCACGGCTTGGCTGCTTGCTTGTTTTGCGTATGAAAGTTAAAGGCCCCATTGTACCTTCGGCATAGGTTTTACATGGAATGCACCCTGGCTTTTAGTGTTACACTGTTGTTAGGACAACATAGGCCAGATTGCATAGTTTGTTTCTAGCGCAGAAGATCTTCCGTGTTAATTTTTGATTGAGAGAACTTATTTTTCAGATTTTAATGCACAGTGGTAAATTTCTAGGTGCACACTTTTGACTCTATGAGTATAATTGCATATCTTTTAATACATTTTTCTTCATTAAAAAAGATTATAAAAGACAAGTTCTTGATAAGCTAAATACCGGAAAACTTCTTCATTTTGCATTTGCAACTTCAGCCTTTTGTTAAGTATTTTCAGGCTATTTCCGCTATCAAATAGCCTAGATCATTGGTGCAAATTTTCTAGACATTGGCACACATTTTGTAGATCTTGGCGCACATTTTTTAGACATAGCCAAGGAGAACATTTTTGAGTCCAAAAATATCTTCCGGGCACACTTTGCAAACTGCAGTCTGGTACATTGGTTTTTCACGATGACCAAATATTTATACCAGAAGTTACATAACATTGTAACATCCTCGGTGGTGTAGTGGTTAGTGCTTTGTCATCTCACTTGCACGTTTGGGTTCCATGGGTCTGCAACCAGTGAGTTCACAACTGGTTATAAAAGGCTGTGGCCATCTTGATATAATGTCCAGCACTGGATGCTTTTGGGACGGTAAACCTTGCTATGCTATGCTATAACAATGTTGTCAACTCAATAACATATGAGGAAAAGACAAAATTTAGTACCTGCCATTTCCACTGGAAACCTCATTCCTACAAAAATGCTCCGGCCTACCCATGGTGGTCATGAGATAAATTGCTTAAAAACCTGATTTTTTTATATAAAAAAAAATCACTACCCACCTCCTGTATGCTGAGATTCCCCGCTTTTTTGGAGCAACTTTTGTATGTCTGTTATCGTTAACGATCCTCCACAAATGGTGTGAGTTGGAAAAAAAACCTGTCATTTGACTCGTTACACAAAATCGTTAAACGGTCAGTATTAATGTTGATTGCTATGAAAACTTTAGAAATGACAAATTAGTATTAACAAATGAGTGATTGTCAATTCTAAACCATTTTGGGTCAATTGACAGTTTAAACCGATTGGCGATAGGATTGCTGACTGAAACTATTCAATCAACTTATATGAGCACAAAATTGTTGTCAGCAAAAATTCAGCCTGTAGTTTTGTGGAACATCCTAGAACTTATTGGGGATGTGTGCAAAGGCAAGATGTCCACCAAAACTTGATTAGGAGTACTTTGATCCAGTCATGGCCCCAAATAAATTGATAAAGATTTAGGAAATGGGTTTTTGATAAAGAGTATCAAATTGAGTACAATAATAGAATAAGTATATCTAAAAAGTAAGTTATTTTTCAATCATCAATTTTCTACATCGTGTGAATTTTCAACTTGACAACATTTGGATATCAAACATTTAGTCCTACTGATAAAACTTAATCTTAGTACTCCTTTATGGGTTTGAAACCTGGAAGCTGACAAAAGCTGACGAGAAGAAACTAGATGTGTTCCAAAGGAGATGCCATAGAGAATTATTAAAAAAATTAGATATCGAGTGAAAGTCACCAATGAAGAATCATATGAAAGAACAGGCACAGTGGAGATAAGCAAGGAGATATTTAAGAGAAGATGGATATGGTTGGGTCATGTATTAAGAAAGGACGAAGAACACTATGCTAGAATATCCATCATCTGGACACCAGAAGGTAGAAGAAAGAAGGGAAGACCTAAGACTACATGGAGAAGAGTGGCAGAAAAGGAGAGAAATAGTTTTGGATGAAACAACTGGGGAGAAGCTGCATTAGTAGCAAGAGACAGAAAGAGATGGAAGAATTTGCTTAGAGAAGCCTCAATTTCCATACTTTCGAGAAGGGAGAAGGTAAGGTAAGATAAGGTAAGGTAAGGTGAGGTAAAGAGTGGTAAGGTAAGGAGCGGTAAGGCAAGGAGCGGTAAGGCAAGGTAAGATAAGGCGAGGTAAGGTAAGGAGCGGTAAGGTAAAGAGCGGTAAGGTAAGGAAAGGTAAGGTAAGGTAAAGAGTGGTAAGGTAAGGAGCGGTTAGGCAAGGTAAGGTAAAATTTCAACAAAATAGGAATTGTTACTCTCTCATTTACAAAGAAAATTTTGAAACCCTTGTGAATCCACATTTGAACACTAGCACATTTGACTCTGACTGTTGCAGTGCCGTTAAACATCAACAAACCAAATAAAATTTTGTGAATCCAAGGGACAGTGGGCTTTAGTTCTTTCTACAGTTAAAGCATCTTCATCTTCCCAAACTCCTAGCAAGAACCAGGCAGGGTGTATTTCGTGCACTAAGTTCTGAAGATCTGAACTTCTTTTTGGTAAGTGGCGTAGCACAAGTTTTTCTTGGCATACTGGCATGAAAAAAGTATAAACTGGTAGTACCGTTGTCCTAATTTATTTCTAAAACACTACACACAAGAGTTATTTACCTAAAATATCAAAATATAAAATCAGTTTGAAACAATCACAATTAGACACTTTAAGGCTTATCATGCTGGGCCAAATGCATATGTATATGCCTGCTCACTAAGTCAAATGCAGCAATTTTGGTGCCTAACTTACAAAGAAGGTGTCATTTCTCATATAAACTTTTATTAACACAAAGTTAGTACAGCAAAGTTGTAGATCATTGTTCTCTTGATTCAACCATGTAAAATTTATATTGATCAAGTAATTTAATTAGCAAGTAGCTTAATTGGCCAGTAGCCTAATTGGCAAGTAGCTTGATTGGCAAGTGGCTTGATTGACGAGTGGCTTGATTGGCGAGTGGCTTGTTTGGCGAGTGGCTTGATTGGCGAGTGGCTTGATTGGCGAGTGGCTTGATTGGCGAGTGGCTTGATTGGCGAGTGGCTTGATTGGCGAGTGGCTTGATTTGCGAGTGGCTAGATTGGCCAGTGGCTTGAATGGCGAGTAGCTTGATTGGCGAGTAGCTTGATTGGCCAGTAGCTTGATTAGTCAGTAGCTTGGTTGGCGAGTAGCTTGATTGGCCAGTAGCTTGATTGGCGAGTAGCTTGATTGGCGAGTAGCTTGATTAGTCAGTAGCTTGGTTGGTGAGTAGCTTGATTGGCCAGTCAACTGGCCAGTAGCTCAATTGGCCAGTAGCTTGACTGGCCAGTAGCTCAACTGGCCAGTAGCTCAATTGGCCAGTAGCTTGATTGGCCAGTAGCTCAATTGGCCAGTAGCTCGATTGGCCAGTAGCTCAACTGGCCAGTAGCTTGATTGGCCAGTAGCTCAATTGGCCAGTAGCTTGAATGGCCAGTAGCTCAACTGGTCAGTAGCTCAATTGGCCAGTAGCTTGATTGGCCAGTAGCTCAATTGGCCAGTAGCTTGGTTGGCCAGTAGCTCAACTGGCCAGTGGCTCGATTGGCCAGTGGCTCGATTGGCCAGTGGCTCGATTGGCCAGTGGCTTGATTGGCCAGTAGCTCAACTGGCCAGTAGCTTGATTGGCCAGTAGCTCAATTGGCCAGTAGCTCGATTGGCCAGTAGCTCAATTGGCCAGTAGCTTGATTGGCCAGTAGCTTGATTGGCCAGTAGCTCAATTGGCCAGTAGCTCAATTAGCAAGTACCCCTCTGAAAGATCCTAACTAGGAGCCTGACTACTACTTCCTTGGGTGTCATTAGTCAATGATTCTGTTTCTTCTTATTTTACATTTTTAGTGAAGGCAAAGATGGGGCTCTGAAAGAGATATCATTTGTAAATGCTTTGTCATCCAATCAGGACCAAGCAGAAACAGAATCAAAGGATCAGAAATATTACAAGTAAGTATGCATCGGCACGGCTGATTGAAGACATTCTTTCCGTGTGGATCAAACCAAATATGATACATTTTCTGAACTTGGATTACTTTTTAGAGATTTAAAGGAATCTTCCATTACCTTACTGTTCCTTTCTCCTCAAATTGGAGAATGAGACCTTCAGTGTCTGTCAGGGGCGTAGAAAGGGTCACCTCTTAGGGGGCAAGACCCCTTTAATTTTCCTGGCGCCAAGTGGAAAAATTGTACTAGTATAAATAAAGTTTCCATCAAAAGTTGCTGCTTATCGGAAAATTCCCTTCAATTTGTAGGATACCTAATTGTTAGACAATTTTCTTCTTTTTGGGGAATTTTTCCTGAATTTTCTGGAATTTTTGGCCAGTTTCTCAACATTTTGGCCAACTTTTTGGAAATTTTATCAAAATATCCAAGATTTTCACCATATTCTTCAATTTATGTTAATAATTTTCCAATTTTACCTCCCAACAGGCAGAAAGCATGCAGCCGGGAAGGTTAAATCAGCTGGGGGGGGGGGGGCAATTATTCCCTGTCTTACCCGCTTCCTATGCCTGTTCCCTTGTGTTTCTTGTGCTACTTCTGCAGCCTTGTTCAACTGTAGATTCAAACCTTCAACCTTATGTTTGGATGATTCAGACTATATTCACTGAACCACAATGCTCTGTTTAAAAATAAAATGTGGCTGGTGGTTGAAGGGGAAGGGGGAAAGTTCCCCTGCCCTACTCCTACCCTACTAGTCACAATGCTGCTACAAAGCATCTTTAGGATTTACAATCAGAGTGTTTCTTAAGCTAGAAATTTAAACCCAAATTTCTTAACGTAATGATGAAGATAATAGAATTGGAACAATTAAAACTCTTTGTGCAGTTTCTAAGACAATGACAGTTTTCACCAATGGGCTGCCATGACAGTCATGCTTGACCACTTGCGGAGTCATGCTTAACCATTTTGGTCAAGTCCTAGTATAGCAGTACAGTTTTGGAAAATGATTATCTTGTATTATAATAACTTTATTCTGTTAATGAAATACCTAAAAATGTAAATTATTTCCCTTATCCACCTTCTCTCCTTCCCTCCCTCTATCTAACCTCTCTTTCCCCTCTGTCCTAACTCAAGCACCTTAGTTTTAAACCCTCTTGGCACATTTGATTTTAATATCAGTGCCATTAAACATCAACAAACCAAACCAAACCATTGTTTAATGATTTTATAGATTTTGTTCAGAAAATTATAACTGAAAATAGTCGTGTTATATTTTTTGTCTTAAATTTTAAATATTAGTCAAAAATAAAAAAAAGTTAATGAAAATAATTATCTAAGATGGCCTAGTAAATGTACTTCATTGAAATTTATAATAACAATTTACTGCTATATTAGGAATTTGCCCAGATTACTATATGAAGACTCAGACCCCTAGCTTGATTTAAAAAGGGGCAGGGTGCTAGACTTGTTAAGGGGCACATTAATGTGCACGCAAAGTACTGCGTTTGTTTGGCATGGAGTCCAGGGGCCCCCTTAAGGCTCAATCCCTCGGTGAAGAAGCTCTGGGATTTTAGCTATAATCATAGTTCAGAATGAAACTATTCTGACTAATAAGGACCATTCAGAGCCAAAAACAAATACTATGCTATCATTCTATTTTGTATTTCATTTATGAAGATTATTAAGTTGAAAAATCATTTAAAATTTCAGATCTCAAAGAATAAAGGCCCATGGAGGAAAATTAAGGGGTCTGATTATACTTGTTCTCCTCCTCTAAACAAAATTTAAGTCAAAGACTAGCAGAAAAATTTTGAAAACTTAT
>JAIGNY010003885.1:202500-267500 GCA_020152595.1 Chiridota heheva
GATAGGGATGTTTAGGGTAAGGTCTGTCCAGACATAATTGAAACTTTGCAATGGAATTGTGATGAACAATTGTTTAAACCATGAAAAGAATTCCAACAATCAATTTTCTGGACTCAAAGATACTTAAATCAAGTGGTCTCTGGAATCAAAGAAAATGAAACAATTGGTTTCTGCTATGAATGGAAAATAATGGAAAGCGAGTCTTGAATGAAAGGAACTCAAACAATAAATGCTTCACGTGAATAAAACTAAAAACAATGGTATGGCCTTGGAAGTAATCCAGTCAGTAGAAAATCTTCAGGTATTCAGAATGCAAATGAATGATCATTACAGATCAAATTTAGGGATGAATCTTGGTTGGCCTAGGGTTTCTGAGGTAGATTATATTGAGTATGGGGATCAAATGAACTCTACAATTATTCTAGGCATGGTGGAATTGCAATGGGGCGGAGGCATGCGCTCTGCAGAGTGCTAATATTCTAGTTTCTTTTGAGTCCTTTACCGACCAGGTCTATCTAATAAGCAAGAAAGAATTAGGCATTTTCCCTTTAAAAATTGAGAAAATCTGTCCTTGGACAAATATGAAGTTGTTCTGTTTAATTACCTTTCGAAAAGAAGAAGTCTAGAAATTTGAAATGGCTAATCAAGCTAGGACGGTGAATGGCAGATGGGCTTGAGGCAGACCATGGAGGACCTGGCTGACTGACGTTAAGAAATGGACGGATCTCAACCTTAAGGAGGGTGTCAGACATGCAGATCATTGTCTCTATTGGAAAAAAATGACTGCACATCTACCTTCAGTAGCTGCGACCTCCTGGTTACTGGTAATTAAGCTAGGAGTTTTGTCAATGTATCTGCAATTTGTGAAAAATACATGGGAAGACATCAATTTATTTGTGTAATTATTTAAATTTTTCTTGCCACTAAATTTTCCAGAGCTATTGATAAACCCTTGATAACATGGGTAGTCCAATAATTATTTGGTATGACCAAGCAGCAAATCATTGCTTAAGTTACCCTTATATACAAATTGAACCAATTAGATGCACGCAAACAAAGGGATGCACAATACGATCAGTCAAATATCATGCTCAGATGTAGAGGGAAAACCAAATCACTTATGGTGGATTCATACGAGATCAGTAGAAACCAGAACATCAATGATATTGCACTCCCAATCATCTATATGCACACAATGGAACTGATTGTGGAGAGCCAGGTATAAGGGTGTGTCAGCTGACGTCATAAGGTCACATGACTTTGTTTACATCGCCATTTTGTCAGGCAGGAACTGTCATCTGCTGTACACTTCATTAGACCTACATGCGTCTGCATGATGTTATATAAGATTATTTTTGTAAGATAATTATGCCGGAATCTTGGTGTGGCATTGGTTGCACTAATAGATGTGTGCGGGGAATAAAAAACATATTCTTGATTTCCATCTGATCCTGATCGACGTTCGAAGTGGGTTTCTGCTGTACGATGCGATGACTTTTAACCTACGGTTCACACTAGAAATTACAGCGAGCACTTTATATCAGATATGTAGGCTTTGTCTGAGTATAACGAACAATCAGCTGGCATTAATGTTAAAGTTACTCTTTGTGTACCCGGTGAATATATAAAACTTAAGGAAAATTTGAAGTAAATTCGGAAGCGAACAAAAAACACTGCAATTAGTCAAATTTGCTGAACTGGTAATGGTAGGACAGCATGTAGTATGTTTGTCGTACGTGTGGTGTGACTGGGCTGTGCGGAGATAAGTGAAACGCAATGATGCCGCTGCCCTGCAAAATGGAGTCCAGTTGATTTAGAGTCACGTGATAATATCCCTATATTGTGGGTTTGCTTACTGTAGGGCCAAGTCATGCGTGTAATGTGGGGCTGAGGACTTTTTTTGAATTTTGAAAGGATGTTTTCTTTAGTGAGTTATAACCACTGTGGTGAGTTTGGATGCATTGAACTAAAAATTTATGGCCAATTATTCGTCATGAAAATCATCAAAATTGGTTAAATATTGGCTATTTTACAGCTTCGTGTGTAAAAAAAAATTGTGGCAGATATGCAACATTTTGTGATACTGTTGTGATGTATGAACAGGAAAACGTTATAATTTCTTATGTAAATCCATTGTTTTTTTTTTTTACCCACTGCCATTTCTCTTTAAAAAAGGGAAAATAATTCTAATGAAGAGGATTTGATCTTTACCATACACCCAACCAAGTTCAAGCTGCAGAAGGCATTTTGAACATGTTCAGGGTTTGAAATTAAGGGAAGAAATATAAAGAAATTGCAATATAATGCAATCTGAGCAGATCAGTTTTAAAAATGCAACTTTAGAATTTTGATTGGGGGTATGGTGAGGACCTGCAGTCAGAATTTCTGCCCTACTTTGAAGAAATATGACACATTTAAGAAAAACAGGATTTGTATTCTTAATATTTTGATGTCCACAGACACCAATGCGCTGCTGTATTCATTTTGAAATTTGTTAATCAGCAATTACCAGATATTTTCGATGATTACTTTTCTTTTACTTATAATATACATTCCAACAATACCAGGTTTTCCCATCATTTATTTTCTCTTTACATAAATTCTGACCTTTTCAAACGCTCCATTGTATCTAATGGTGTTAAGTTCTGGAATTAAATATGCGATTCAACAAAAAATATAAAAACTGTAAAATTATTTTCTGATAAGTTGAAAAAGACACTTTTTAAATATGACTAACTCTAGTTTACCTTCATGTATTTTCATCTCCACTTAGTTTAATATTATATTTGACATCTTGTCTATTTTTACCCAACCACTTTATTACTTTTCCTGTAGGCTTCTTTATGTTACAAGGGAGGGGGGAGGGGTGGTTCCTCTTTTCCTTCTATTTCACAATTTCACTTTTCTATACATTTTCTTTGTGATTAATTATTAAATTTAAGTTACGGTGGGCTACTTGTTAAAGCTCCGGCTTCTAAGCCCTTCCACCATTTTGTCATAAATTGTTATGTCTTTTCATCATAAATATTGTAATATATGCATGAAAATGGAAAATAAATAAAACAAATCAAATATATAAAAGAAAATGCCAAGATTGCCCTTTACTACATCAATATGCAAAAATGGTCAATGGTTAAGCGATTTTGAATACAATTCACTATGAATGTATTTAATAGATTTTAAAGCCATTTAGCTTACCTTGCCTCTTCACGACCATTTTCCTATATTCATATTCTCCAGGTCATATCATCAGATGGCAGGTTCTTAATCACCAGTGACCGAGACGAAAAGATTCGAGTGAGCTGTCTTCCCAATGCATACAACATTCATTCCTTCTGCCTGGGACACACAGAGTAAGAATGAATATGCATGTATGCAAATCATGCTGTCAAAGAAAATCTTCCAAATGCCTACAATATTTATTCCTTTTGCTTGGGACACGTGGAATAAGTTAGGAAGCTTTGCATGTAAGAAATCATGAATATGCATGTATTGAAATCACACTGTAAAGAAGAAAATCTTTTAAATGCACACAGCTTTCGTTTATTCTCCCTGGGATACACAGAGTAAGTGAGGTGAACTGTGCGTGTGAGCAAATCATGAATATGCATGTATGCAAATTATACTGTCAAAGAAAATTTTCCAAATGCATGTAATATTTATTCCTTCTACCTGAAACACATGGGAGAAGATAGGAAGCTTTGCATGTAACCAATGTATGAATATGCATGTCTGTGAATTACACTAAAGAAAAATCTTTTAAATGCATACAGCTTTCGTTTCTGTGAGCAAATCATGAATATGCGTGTATGCAAATCATGTTGTGAGAGAAAATCTTCCAAATGCATACAACATTCATTCCTTCTGCCTGGGACACACAGATTAAGTTAAGAAAGTTGCGCATGTGAGCAAATCATGAATATACATGTATGCAAGTCAGGCTGTCAAAGAAAATCTTCCAAATGTGTACAATGTTTATTCCTTCTGTCTGAAACACAGTAGTAAATTGGGAAAGCTGTGCATGTGAGCAAATCATGAATATGCATGTATGCAAATCATGCTGTGAGAGAAAATCTTCCAAATGCATACAACATTCATTCCTTCTGCCTGGGACACACAGATTAAGTTAAAAAAGTTGAGCATGTGAGCAAATCACGAATATGCATGTATTCAAGTCAGGCTGTCAAAGAAAATCTTCCAAATGTGTACAATATTTATTCCTTCTGTCTGGAACACACAGTAAATTAGGAAAGCTGTGCATGTGAGCAAATCAATAATATGCATGTATGCAAATCATGCTGTGAGAGAAAATCTTCCAAATGCATACAACATTCATTCCTTCTGCCTGGGACACACAGATTAAGATAAGAAAGTTGCACACGTGAGCAAATCATGGATATGCATGTATGCAAGTCAGGCTGTCAAAGAAAATCTTCCAAATGTGTACAATATTTATTCCTTCTGTCTGGAACACACAGAATAAGTTAGGAAGCTTTGCATGTAAAACAATTCATGAATATGCATGTATGTAAATCACATTGCCATAGATAATCAGGCAGATATTAAAAGAGTAAATAAAGATAGTGAGCTGTTTGCCTGGCTATACCTTACACAATGTGATAAATCCATAGCGTTTTACCTATTGCACTGCTTCCTATTTCTCTTAATCTTTTTTACCTCTGACAACGTTCTGTGAACCAAATTTCCTCTATCAATATACCTCACTCGGACTTTCGCCAAAATACCTCCAACTACCTCAGGAGGACTTAGCAAGACTCCCAGATTCTCGAGACTAATAATAAATTTTACACTATTAATTCCAGTAGGCATCAACCCTTCCCTACTAAGTCGCAATCGCAGAGAGGATGTGGTCATCACCTGCATTCGCTTAGGCAACACCTATCTCACCCACTGCTACCTCCTTTTTGGCTCTCACAAACCTGCAATACTGATCTCTCGATCAATCATATTCTCTTAATTGTCCGATTTACGCCAACTCCAGATCTTTCCTATCCCCTGCCACCATTATTTCTGACTTCTTCAAGAACAATCCCCCTCCAACATTATCACCTTCCTCCGCAGCAGCAACCTTTTCCACTTGATTTAATCTCCCCACACCCCCATCCTTCTCTGTCTCACATCCCTCTCCCTCTCTCCTTCTTACCACCTTTTCTACTACAACTTATTTCCTCTAAAATTTTCACTTCTTTCCATCCTTTCCTCCTTTTCCAATCATCTCTTTTCTAACCTGTGCATCCTAATTATTTAACACCCTCTTGGCACGTTTCACTCTGGCTGTCACGGTGCTGGTAAACATCAACAAACAAAACCTATTATAATCTAACCTCTTGTGCACAAGTTGACCTCTGATGTCATCGTGCTGTTAGACCCCACCACACAAACATACCATAGCCTATAAAATGGGACCTGCATCATCTGCCCTGGTTTACATGGCTGAACGGTCCTTCAGCCTGAGAAGGATAATTTCATTTTGGAGCAGGTTTAGCGAAGAGCTACTAGACTTATTTCCGAAGCAAGGAATCTCTCTTATGAATCTAGGTTGCGAATTCTTGGTTTGACCACGCTTGATTTGAGAAGAGTACGTGGCGATATGATTTAGATTTTCAAATTCCTATCTGGTAGTGATGCTTTGGCTTTCTGTAATTTCTTGCATGTTTCAGCTAATCCGCATGTGACACGTGGTAACAATTTAAAGTTGACCAAAGAGTTCTCACGAATAGATATTCAGCATTTTAGCTTTCCACAAAGAGTTAATAATGAGTGGAATAGTTTGCCTGAGTGGGTAGTTAGCTCCAATTCTGTTCACAATTTCAAAGTCAACATAGATAAGTTCTTTACTAACTCTGGGCATCTTCCATTTTCTTTTGTTTTGGTGTTAGTTTGGGGTTTTTATGGGGTGATTCACCCTTCTTAGCCCATCATCTTGTTATGTTATAAACGAGGGAATACCGTGGCGTGTATAAGGGGAAGAACATTGTGAAAAGGGTTTCGAAATTATGTACATCTAAAAGATTTGAATGTACATGAATTCAAATATGTAAACCTATTACAATGTAATTCTATGATGCTGACATAACTTACATGCATATTGCAATCTCTTAATTGCATGCGTCTTATTGTGGTATGCAACTTTTGTATTTCTTTGAAAATTAATCACCTTTTTCTGAAATACTGCAAGATTTTTTTGTTTGATCATTGAGATGGGGTTTAACATACACTTTATAGGAGCTTTTTTTGTCCATCGGCTCATGAACCTTACACTCTAAGTAAAAGAATAACATTTGATTGCTTTATAGAAATACATAAGATTTGTCTTGGATTTGCCTTTATGACATCACATTTTACACTGTGAGGTCACTTTTCAGCGCAATCTTTGAAATGCAATAACTCCTGAATGGAAAAAATATCAACATGATTTGTACACCAAATTTTTTCTTTCACAGTCCTCTATCATATATATGAAAATGAAATTTCATGGGAATATTCCTTTAACCACCTTATAACATGGCAAAAAAAAGAAAAGAAAAAATTGTGCTAATTTGACAAGTACGTTTCTTTTATTTTTCACAGGTTTGTGAGTCGGTGTAAACTTCTGCCAAGTCTACCAAATGTTCTTGTTTCAGGTGGTGGGGTAAGTACAAAACCCTGCTATGGGCCGATTGATATAGAGGAGACAGGTTCAACAAATCAGATGTCCGGCTTTCCAGGCGACCATGTTAGTTGCTTGACCTGCACTGACGGACAACTTAGTTTTCAACATAATTTGCATTGCAAAACATAATTTGCATTGCATGTATACAAAGCAAATTTCATGGGCAACCTTATTCACTTTAGGGACAATCACAAAAACATATATTGCTGCCTGCCAGTCAAGTTGTTTGTTAACAGAAGTTATATTAATGTAGTAAATACATCTTTATATACTTCCCTCCTTCGCAATTAATGTACATTTCATCGCACAATTACATGGGTACATTTACCACATATACTGTTGTTTACTCAAGAAATCTAAAAACAAATATGGTTTTTTTTATGATTTTTTTTCCTTCCCGCAAATTCCAGATTTTCTTGCGCAATTAATGTACATTTCATCGTACAATTACATGGGGTACATTTATAGAGCACATATTTACCACATATTCTGTTGTTTACTCAAGAAATTTAAAAAAAAGATGTTTTTTAATGATTTTTTTCCTCCTGCAATTTCCTAATTTTCCTGCGGTTATAACCGTTAGAACCATACAAATTTTCCAGCTCCAGACATGCATTACCGTCCTTAGACAGCTCCGGTCATGCATTACCGTCCTTAGACAGCTCCGGTCATGCATTACCGTCCTTAGACAGCTCCGGTCATGCATTACCGTCCTTAGACAGCTCCGGTCATGCATTACCGTCCTTAGACAGCTCCAGTCATGCATTACCGTCCTTAGACAGCTCCGGTCATGCATCACCGTCCTGAGACAGCTCCGGTCATGCATCACCGTCCTTAGACAGCTCCGGTCATTTATCACCATCCTTAGACAGCTCCGGTCATGCATCACCGTCCTTAAACAGCTCCGGTCATGCATTACCGTCCTTAGACAGCTCCGGTCAAGCTTTATCGTTCTTAGACAGCTCCAGTCATGCATTTACCGTCCTTAGACAGCTCCAGTCATGCATTACCGTCCTTAGACAGCTCCAGTCATGCATTTACTGTCATTAGAATTGGGTGTACAAGCTCTTTTCTTTTCTTTCTCTACTGTCCTTCTTCAGGCTACTTTGGGCCACCCTCTTTTCCTGCTTCCTGGTGCCGAGGACGGTGCGATCTTCGCCCTCTTTTCCTGCTTCCTGGTGCCCAAGACGGTGCGATTTTCGCCCTCTTTTCCTGCTTCTTTCAAGTGCCCAGGACGGTGCGATCTTCGCATGACCATCATCTTCTCTTCTTAGCACATGCCCGATCCATCTCCACCTCCTTGTATAAATAATCTTGCTTATTGGTATGTTCTGTGCTCTTTCGTATAATCATTGGCATCAGAAGTACCTTTTGATTTGGGGAAGGTGGGGAGGGGATGTAAAATTACAAAAAGAGATTGAAGCTACCGACAAAAATATATTCCACATTCAGTGCCCCCTTAACATCGGAAATTTTGAAAAGCAGAAAAATACAAATAAAAGTTATCACAGAACGAGTGCCATGATATTTATTTTATCAATCCGTTTAATAAAGTTTCATTTGTGATGGAAGTTTTACCGATGCGGACCTTGATTTACTGTCAGGTCTTCAATTTTACTGACAGCTTTACGGAAAGTATTTACGCCCCTGCGTATATTTAATCATTGCTTAATTTTATTGGCCATTTTGTTTTCAATATTTTCCTGAGGCAGCACCTTTGAAATACGTTCAATTTATTTTCATCTGATTTAAATTGGTAAACTTCCATGTGTCTGGTCCATTGAGTAAGACTGATTGTCTTACCTCTAAAAACTTTAAATTGTAATTTCCTTTGTCCTAGGATTCGACACTGAGATTCTGGGATTATGAGGCAGGTCAGCAGGTCAGCTGTTTGCAGATCAAACCATCAACCAATGAGAGCAAGGAAACCATGACGATAACCTGCATGGCCTGTAGTCACCAGCGCAATTTGATTGCAGTCTGCTTGCTGAAGTAAGTTGATGAGTGTGCTTTTCATCCCGGAGACCGAGGTTCAAACTTGGATTGTTTCATAACAGCAGAGTTAAAATTAATTATAAAATTTCCCGACGGTTCTGAATAAAGGTGTCGAAAATCTTCCCAAGAAAAATTACGACAGAAATAATATTAATGGAGTGAATACATCTTTATATACTTCCCTCTTTCGATATTAATGTACTTCTCTTCACACAATTACATGGGGGGTGTTGTTAGAGCTCATATTTACCACATTATGCTGTTGTTTACTCGAGAAATCGAAATTTTTGTTGCCGCGAATGCCTGATTTCCTGCAGTTATAGCCGTCGGAACCGTATATTTTTTCCAGCTCCACATACCAGAGACTAAAAAGAGTTACCTGTTGCTTCTTTTCCTGGCACTCGGCACTTAGAGGAGAGAAGTGGGCAGTAAATAAGAAATTTTGAACAGAAAAACCTTTTAAAAATATCAAAAGCACCAGTAGTTTCCGAGCTATACCACTAGTCAAAGTTTGAATAACATGCAAAACCTGTGATGAATCTTTTATTATATTTCTTTAAATTTCAGTCCTAAATTTCAGTTACTAAAAATAATCAGACTGTTTTCTCCTGCTAAGTTGATGTAATAACTGCCCAGGGCGCTTACAAAAATAAAATTGCACCACTGTTTAGGCCTAAAGTCTATTCCTAATAAGCGCCGATACTCTGGGGCTGCCGCATACAGTATGCTATTCCAACTGCATTATCCATATTATGTGAACTGGTTCTATATGAACCCCCACATTAACCACCACAAAAATATCCAGACACAAAATAAGCAAAAAATGTATCAAAATTGACTATTTTAAGTCTTGGAATTAATCAAATAAATTATGTTATCAGTCAAAAATGTTGGGTGTGCGCTTATTAGAGTAAGAGCGCTTAATAGAGGGATTTCATCACGTGACTCTCAACTCAACTGGCAGCCATTTTGCAGGGAGAGTTTTGTGTGTGGAGTATTTCATGTCTGATGTTCACACAGCCCAGTTACATCACATGTAAAACAAACAGACTTAATCTAAAACACAAGCTAGCTTGCGCTGGTGATGAAAACATGCTCTGGGCATGTAAAACACGTGTTGGGCATATAAATATGTGCTGGTTAAAATGAACTGGCCAGATGAATTAAATTTTTAATATAAAATGTTATTTTAAAGAAAACTAGAAAGGTAAATACTGTCATGGTTCGCATGCCCATGCAAATTGACACCCATATCGTATGACCCGGCCAATTATAAAAATGGCATCTCACACTTAAGTCCCACATGGCATTCCATGTCCCTTGTGGCATCCCATGTTCCATATGTCATCCCACCCCATGTCCCAAATGACATCCTATCCCATCCCTTGTCACACGTGGCATTTCATTATATGTCCCACATGGCATCCCATCCTATGACCCACATGGCATCCCACCCTGTTTCACGTGGATCACATCCCAACCCACATGGCATCCCACACTATGGATCACATTCCATGTCCCAAATGACATCCCACTCCATGTCCCACATGACATCCCATCCCATGCCTTGTCCCACATGGCATTCCATCATATATCTCCCACATGGCATTCCACCATACTACTTACAAATGTATCAACATGCAAACGTATGTAAGTGTACAGCAGATGGCAGTCTGCCCCACAAAATGGCGATGTAAACAAAGTCATGTGACCTCATGATGTCAGCTGAAACATCCATATAAGTCAAATATGGTAATTACACCAAAATCTACTGCTTAGGACCAAAAGCCTATTTTAGACCATGATAGGAGCAGACATCTTAATAAAATGTGTTTCAGGCCCTCCAAAGAACTAAAAGTTAGACATGCACCTATGTGTGATATGAGTGAGTGGGGTTCTTGCGCGTTTGACAGAATCTTCAACCGGGTGTCTTTTTATGACATCAATACTACGTCACTAGGTTAGGTTAGGCTTAGGTTAGGGTGTGATGTCATACGAAGGACACCCGGTTTAAGATTCTGTCGGCTGCGGTTCTTGCTGTAAGTCATATGTGTGCAAGGCATGTCATCAGTAGCGGGGTGGGGAATTGTATCGTTTTGCGATGCTTTGTTACTTATTATTATTTCTTTTCTCCACAGACAGTCTCATGTTCTTGTGTACAAAGTTACTTCCTCAACCAGAGATGAACTCATCGTGTCAGAAGTTACAACATTGCAGTTGACCTCATCACCGTGGTGTACAGCCTTTGACCCCTGGGATAGGCTATGGGTCATCGAGTCAAAAGCGGAAAATACAGTACAAGTATTTCAAATTGAAGAAATTGAGGATAATATCCAGGTATGTAACAAATGGAGAAGAGTGTGTGCACATTATGAATATGAAGCATCACTGCAATTGCAATGTCTATTATTATAATAACATGTACTTGTGATGTGTTTAGTCACACATGTACTTGTGATGTTTTTAGCTGCACATGTACTTGTGACGTTTTTAGCCGCACATGTACTTGTGACGTTTTTAGTCGCACATGTACTTGTGACGCTTTTAGCCGCACATGTACTTGTGACATTTTTAGCCGCACATGTACTTGTGACGTTTTTAGCCGCACATGTACTTGTGACGTTTTTAGCCGCTTACAAAGAACCATGGGAATATTACAAAAAACATGGGAATATTCCTTTACGCCTTAAAGGTTCAAAATAATAAAAAAGAAAATAAGATTTTTTTTTTCTTTCTAAATTAATTTTCCCCATTTTTGTTTTCGTTTTCTACCACTACAAGTTTTGTCTATATGAATGTTAAGATAAGAAACTTATCAAAAGAAAGTCAAATTAAAGAAAATATCTACAAAAATAATGCAAATTTGCACATTTTAGGTCAAATTGGGCCATTTTTTTTCCTTTTTGTGAATAATGAAAAACGAGTTTTTGTTTTTACATATTTAGATTATTTGTGAGATTTCCTTTCCATTGATACCAGTCTGTAATTTTTTTCTCAAAGCAAAACATGCAAAAACAATGAAAATAAACAAAAAATATTCACTGCTGTAATTACTATCGGAAAACAATAGCCGTGCGTCCGTTGCTGGGATCGAACGCTGGTCATCCGTGTGCAGTGCACAGAGACTTAACACTAGACCAAAGTGACTAACTGGGGAAGTGGAAGGTTTATTATTACTTAAATCTAGATGTGATTGGAGAGGGGGTGATTGGTGAGGGGGTACTTGCTCTATTTGATATCAATTGAAAGTACATGGCTTGGCCTTTTTACGCCACGGTAGGTGTATTGCGATCAAAACTTACGATTTTTTTCAAAATTTAGGTCTCAAAAAGGCTAAAAATCATCAAATTTGGCACAAAGTTTGCCAAAAACAGATATTGATGATAGCAGCAGTCAAAATTCGACCGGAATTGGATACATTAATGTCTTTGACAGTTTTCAAACAAAACCTAGGTCTGGAAGTATGGCAAGTAAGCTTTTGAAAAGAAAAAAAGGTTTTTTAATTAAATTCTGTGTATTTTTTTAATTCTCTCTTTTTCAATCTATTTTTTAGCAAAATTCTTCCAACATAACCCCCATCAAAAAGTTATATTTTCTGAAAGAACTACTTAGCTGATCAAATGATACCAAGATTACTGCTGTGGGCCTATTTGACAAAGAAAAATATTTTTGTTTTTTTTCATGGTTTGTAAGCTATTTTCTTGGCTCTTTTATAACCTATTTTCATGGTTTATAACCTATTTTCCATGGGTTTATAAACTATTTTTATGGTTCATAAGCTATTTTCATGGGTCATAACCTATTTTCATGGTTCATAACCTATTTTCATGGTTTATAACCTATTTTCATGGTTTGTAACCTATTTCAAACATGGTTTGTAACCTATTTTGCCAACATAATTTTTTTCATTTTGGTTCATAAACCTATTTTTTTCATGCTTCATAACCTACTTTTTCATGGTTCATAAGCTATATTCATGGTTCATAACCTATTTCCATGGCTCATAACCTATTTCCATGGTTCATAACCTATTTCCATGGTTCATAACCTATTTTCATTGTTTATAAGCTATTTTCATGGTTTATAAGCTATTTTCATGGTTTATAACTTATTTCCATGGTTTATGATCTATTTTCATGGTTTATAACCTATTTTCATGATTTTTATAATTTTTTCATGGTTTATAAGCTATTTCCATGGTTTATAATTTTGTTATAGTTTAAAAATTGTTATAGTTTATAACCTAGAAAGAGTTTATAACCTATTTTAAATAGTTTATAAGCTATTTTCATGGTTTATAAGTTATTTTGAAGAATGGCTTATAACCTATTTCCATGGTTTATAACCTAAAAAAATTTCCATGGTTTATAAATTTTTTTCATGGTTTATAAGCTATTTTCATGGTTTATAACCTATGTTCAAAGAATGGTTTATAACCTATTATCATGGTATATAAGTTCTTTTTTGATGTATATATTTGCTAATTTTTCATAGTTCATAACCAAAATTTTCATTTTGGTATATAACCTATTTTCATGGTTTATTACCTATTTTTAATTCATAACCTATTTTCATGGTTCATAACCTATTTTCATGGTTCATAACCTATTTTCATGGTTTATAACCTATTATCATGGTTCATAACTTATTTTCATGGTTTATAACCTATTTTCATGGTTTATAACCTATTTTCATTGTTCAAAACCTATTTTCATTGTTTATAATCTATTTTCTTCCAAGTTGTTGCTATCTGTCAATACATCTATTAGTAAGGACAGGGAATCTATTTTGCAGTTTGACATTATTTTGAAAATGAGCAACAAAGTCAAACAAGTACAGTATCTTTCGTGTTTCAAACATTTTGCAGTTCAGAGAGATTCTACCCAGCATCTGATGACGCGTTGTTTACACTTCTTGCTGATTTGAATGGAGACTGGGCCTTTTTTAAAGGTAAGGTTTTTTTACATGAGTAATTTGAAGGGCTGGGCCGCCAAATAGCAGAACCCAGAGATGGGACTCCTTATAAAAGATCAGAAAAGAAATTGTGGAATTGGTAGTTTGAATAAGATTGGATAAATCTTTATAAATTGATATTGAAAGTATGATTAATATTTAGTTAATCAATTTTGAAAACAATTCTTCCTCAAACATCACCAACTTTCTCTGCAACAACCTCTTCCACCTCATTTACCTACCTGTCCCCTCCGTTTCTACACCTAACCTTACATACCCCTTTCTTTTCACCAAATGTTTTTTTCCCTTTTCCCCACATTCAGCCTTTCCCTTTTTATCTCCCTTACAAACCTTCTATCTCCTTACTATCCTTACTCTTACACCATTATTTATTAACACCCTCTTGGCACATTTGACTCTGACTGTCGCGGTGCCGTTAAACATCACCAAACCAACCATCATCAATTAAAAACATTTAAAAAATAATTAAGTTTATCTCCATCTTGATTTTTTTCACAATGAAGTTTTGGTTTCATTCTTCAGTAATCTGAACTTCAAATTAGTCTGAAAATAAATATTGCTTGTTGTTTTATGGATGGTGTTTGTTGACCCTAGGGATTGCTGTTAGGGATTTATCAACAGGTTGCAAGAAGTTCAGTTTAATTGAAGTAAATACGCCTTAAACCATGCAGAAATTTTTCATCAAATTTGGTTGAAAATGTGCAGGATTTGAAACATTTTAAGCAGTATGATTATGAATTGTGGAAATTTGATGTAGATTTGTGATATTAGAAAGAAAAGAAGTTTTAAATGTCCAAGAAGTTTCTCCATTATACTCGCAATCAAGATTTAGCGGGTGATTTTCAGTGTGTGAAAGAGGTAACCTTCCCTGCTAGTAGGTATTACATACTGGTGCGTGCATGCTGCAGCTCTCAATATGCAGGTAAACTTCAAAGAAAAACCGGAGAGGGGGCAGGGGAGGGCTAAAAATCATGTGTGTGGCTAAAAATGTCACAAGTACACTAAAAATAGGATTCCTAATAAATGTGTGAGGGGGCTAAAAACGTCACAAGTACATGTGTGGCTAAAATGTCAAGTACATATGCGGCTAAAAACAGGGATTCCTAATAAATGTAGTGGGCTGCTGGAGAAGAAAGCAGCACCACTGGGGCCATCATGGGGAGGGGATTTTTGGCATGGGGCACATCTCTCCAAAGTCCAAAGTCAAAATGTCCAAAATGGCTATTTTGGACCTGTTTTAATTAGGGAAGAGGACGGTGGGAGGGGAAGGGGCAATTTTGCAAAATTATATGCTGCTATACTGAATCAGGATTGCTAATTTAGCTTAAAAAGCCGGTGTATTGCACATATTCAATTATTATCTAAAAGTTGGACAAGTTCAAGTTGTACCCCTATTTTTGACCTTTTTTAATGGGGGTAGTCTGTATCATTGTAAAATGATATGCTAGTATATTAAATCATTTGTAATCATCCTAATTTAGTTAAAAGAGACGTGTATTGCACACATTCAGAATCTTTTGGGGGCATCTTAAAAATACAAGGTTTTCTGGGGCCTTCAACCCCAGGACCACCGCCGGGGCTTTGCCCCTGGACCCCACAAGGGGCCCTGACACCATGCCAGTGCCCCCCTAATATCAAACCTATGGCAGTGCCACTGAGCAGCATCCACTAGAATGAAAGGTGTCCATTGATGGAGAGTACAACAGCCTCAGGGAGAATGATCCATAAATGAATGGTGGTGGGGAAGAAGGACCATAGGTGGGCATCTATCCTGGAGTATAGAATTTAAAAGCATTGAGGGTGGCCCTGTTTTGTAACACCACTTGGGTGGAGCCAGTTGTAGGGATGGCAGCCTCTTGGTGAACTATCTGATACATCTACGCTTACATCTTTTTTCTTCCATTAATAGAATCTCTGGAGACTGACTGTCTATACACCACTTTACACAAAAAGAACTTTGACAACAAGCAGCACTACGCCGTAAAGAAACAACTACGAATCGAGGACCAAACAAGCGCAGGAAGAAACAGCAAGAAAAAAGTGGACAACAGAGGGCGACACCCACACAGTCTGAGACAGTGACTTGACATTATGAATATTCATATATACGTTGATGATATTCAGGACGACAATGAAAAGGAACAACTGAGAATCAAGGAGCGAAATAAACACAGGAAGAAACGGCAAGAGCAGAGTGGACAACAGAGGGCGACATCAAAGCAGACAGTGACTTGACATTATGAATATTCATATTAGATATTCGTTGACGATATTCAGGACGACATTAAAAAGGAACAACTGAGAATCAAGGAGCGAAATAAACACAGGAAGAAGCGGCAAGAGCAGAGTGGACAACAGAGGGCGACATCAAAGCAGACAGCGACTTGATATAATGAATATTTATATTAGATATTCGTTGACGATATTCAGGACTACATCAGAAAGAAACAACAGAAAACCGAGTAGTAAAATAGACGCAAAAAACAAATTGGCAAGTACAAATTTAACAACAAGATGGCCAAGCCAAAATTAGTTCAAAACGGGGCACTTTACATAAATAAATAGGAAGAAAAGACAACAGTCAATTGCGCAATAGAGGATGATGTCATAACAGCAGGAGATGGAATATCTTGATTATTCGTCAACCAAGAACTGACATTAGAGTTTGGATTGTTGGGAGATTTTCATAACCCAGTTCAAACTCAGAAATTAGAAACTCGTAAAATACAAATTTCCCATGTAGTTCATGTTTTATGCTGAATTTAAAACCATTTTAGTTCATTTTGTCTTCACTAAGCAGAAGTATTAAAGAAATATTCTCATTTTTTTTTCATAACCTTTCATAAGAACATTAGAAACTGTTTAGTATAAAAATCATGTTGATATGTTTATTCCTACCAGAGATATTTAAATTTTAAGGTTCACGAAAAATGCCAATAAACGAATAGGAAAAGGCACAGTATGACATCACAGCAACACATTCTCCCACAAGGTTGATGTATTTCAATAAAATCTATCATCTATTTTAATTAGTAAAACCTGCTAGAAAAATAAATTGATGAAAGTTAGGTATTTATATACACTGCCAAATATACCCTACTTCAATAACTTTTGGAAAATTGTTTCTAATCATACAGAAACAACCAATTAACGTTTAAAGAAATGTGTAAACATTTGCAATTAAATTGCCTCTATGATATCATCAAACACGAATTCATCATACTGTACAAAAACTTTAAAATGCAATTGGGAAATCTAGAAACATCCATATCTCCTGACTGCCTAAACGGAATATGATATCAACCTGATTTTTGTACCAAATTGGCTCTAAAAGTAGGCTCTTTCAAATCAAATTTTACAAAAAACCATGGGGAATCTTCCTTTATTTACAGGAAATATTCTTTCTAACATATTGTGATCCCCACCCAGAGGCGGCGGCAGAATATTTCAGGGGTAGGGATAGTTTTGTCACGGGGTGGGGGAGGGAAAATGCCTATATAGATCGGTCATAGTATGTCACCAAAAATTTGAAGCGGGTTAACTACGTACTATGCTGTTCCATTTGCTTTCCCTTATATTGGCTGACCCAAGGGGGGGTGGGGGGTGGGTCCAACTGTGAAATTCATTGTCAATAATCAACGCCTTTGTATGAAAAATGATGAGTTGTGGATCAACCAAACCGCCTCTGGTTACAAAATCCCAAGGAACGACGGTTTCCTCTAGTTGAATAGAAAAGGGTGTGCAGAAATAGATAACAGTGCAATGACATAGATTTATACACACATATTTGGGGGAACAAACCAGCAATATGGGGGAAGGGGGACTTGGGGGGCAGTCATATACCAATCAGCAGTCTGGGGGAGGGGAACTTTATTATTAATATTTTTTTTGTTTTTGAGGGGGGGGGGGAAGGCAGTCATCAGGGATTCATGAATCAACTCATCTGGCAGTATCGGACAATCAACATTCATATCAGGGCAACCATCAAATTCTTGGTAGTTTGTATTAGACATATACATGTATGCACATAGCTTTGGAGGGGCCAAAAAGCACTATGGGGCCAAAGGACAATATGTGGGTTAGTCATATGTGCACATGCTTATTAAACTCTTTCATGTGGGAGGGGAGGGGACTGAGGTTAGAAGTTTTCTTTATTTTTTTTGTGGGTAGGGGAGAGGGGCAGACGTGAAATCAAATAAGAATTCATGCTACTGAAGAAGCTACTGAAGAAGAAAAATCATTTTGATTCCAATGCGATAGCATCAGGAACCTATGCGGTCATGATGGCGTGTGTGTGCGTATGTATGTATGTATGCAGGGCTCCCGGTAACCCTTTAAAAACCTTTATTGAAAAATTGAACCTTTATTCCTTTCAAAATAACCTTTAAAACCTTCAAAAACCTTTATTTTCAAAGTTAAGTAAGGTAAATGATTCGAGTGCCAAGGTTTTAGCTTCATTGGTAAATATACACATCCATTTAATAGCATATCTGTTCTCAACACACATTTAAAAAGTAGCAGGACCAAAATAAAATTTCCAACTTCACGTAAGTAATGGACTTTTGGCGCCACCAAGTGCCCTTTGCCCCAGAATATGCTCATTGTATGAAAATTTATTCCACGAGTTAAACTTTATAAACCTTTATTTCAACCTTTATTTTAAAAAAGTCACTGGGAGGCCTGATGTATGTATGTGACTGCCAGCTCGTAAACGCGATATTTTAAGAACGATACACTAGATTCATGTCATAAGTGGTATACATACAGCCCATGGTCTGTAGATGTCAGTAGATGTGCCCTATTGTTTGTGATGTCATGCATATTAATGAGTAGGTGGGGCTTCAGGTAAAAATCTTGAAATGTTCATATATTAACAACCAGTTATCTGTTTTGTTTCATATTTGGGATAATTATGTTAGCTGGTGTGTTCATGGTCATTTTAAAAACATTGAGTGGGCGGGGCTTAACATGATTTTGCTGAATAGAGCTTGTAAACACAGTATCTCAAAAATAGTCAACTGGATTCATGTCATATTTGGTACACATATAGCCCATGGTCTGTAGTTGTGCCCAATTGTTTTTGGTGGTAATATGCATATTAATAAGTGGCCGGGCTTAAAGTGATAAATGAGCAACTGTATGTCTGTTTTGTGTCCTATTGGGCATGATAACTTTGTTGGTTATTTTGTACATGCTTATGTTTTCAGCAGATGCCATTGATATGGTGGGTGTGGCTTAATGTGAATGTCCTAAATGTAAAGTAAACATACTGCACAATATCAGATTTATGCTATATCAGGGGTCATGGTCTGTACAACATATGTTGTGGTAGTGATGTCAGGAATATTAATGAGTCGGCTGGGCTTACTGACGAATTCTTGAAATAGCAACCGTTTTTAATCATACTTGCTATGGTAATGTTCAAGTTAGTTATTGTGCCAAATTTATGTTGTCAACAACTCATCTGCATGGTTAGTGTGGCTTATGAATAAATATCATGGAACAAATATTTCATGATAGGCCTATGCAATGACTTGACAGTTAATACAAATTTTGCAAATCGATCTGCTTAAGAAAAAAAAAAAAAGCATTTGAACCACAAAACATTTTGGTTCTGGTTTGTTAATATCATGTCATCATTATCACTGAATAAAACAATATTTACAAGCAAGGATATAATTATGATGTCTGATATTTATTTACAAATATACATTGAAGAAAGTTACATCAGCAATTATGTGATTTGTTTATAATGTGAGATAGATTATAAAGAAATACAAGGCATGCCAACATCCTGCTTGTTGATGACATCATAATCTGCATGTTTTGAAACCAAAATGGTGGCTCCAATAGTAGTAGTATTGAACAGCTTTTTTGATATATAATACTTACAAAAAATGTGTTAGATTGCTTTGGGAGGTATGAAACTTGACAGATGTTATTTTTAATTCAAACATGAAATAAGGATTGTGTCAGACTTTATGTATCCTTCAATTACACATTCTTGTTAAAGGAATATACAAGTATTACGGCATGACAAAAAGGCTTTATGACTCATTCATCATTTGCTGAAAAATGGGAGGTAAAACGATATAAATCACAAAAAAAAACTCGAAAATTGGACAATTAATGGAGCAGCAGGAAAATGTATCATGTCTTTTACATCCTTGGAATCATTTGCAGAACTAAAATAACACGATACCATGAAATATGCTACTTGTTTCAATCCCTCACGAGTAAATGCACTGCTTAAAATTTGGCCTACAATTTTCAAGCAACAAATTGACCACATCATTCCACAACATCATTCCACAAGATTAACTTCGCACTATAACATTGAGGTATAAATAAGTTCTATGCTCAGATATAATTTCACCTTTTCCCAGCAGCAAAGACAAACAATGCCAGCATTGATTATGGTTACTACTTATATTACAAAGGATTGCCATTATATTCAGATGTGTGTGACTAAAAATACCATGTAACACCAGTTAGAGTAGTTGTTATCTTGAAGGAGCCTTGAAGAGGTGAAACTGTATACAGATTTGTGGTTTGGGAAACAAAAGAAATATTTAACTTTTCCTTCGACCGGCCCTGCTCCATTGGAGGGGAGGGCAGATCGAGATGTTCCTGGTTTTAAGCAAAGCCGTTTTAATGCTTGATGGAAGTTTATGAACAGAATGATCTCCTCAAGAAATCAGAACAAGGAGATTTGTTTCTTTACAACACACTAGGCCATCATTGCTTCCCTGACGCTTTCAGTCACTGTGTCCTGTAAAAACCCAGTCTGGTCCACGATCAGGAGATCTGATTAAAAAATCTTGTGTTGTACCACATTTGACGTGCACTGACCTTAGTCATTCTTTCTAAACACTTTAACGGTTACTCCACCAAAAATGAAGGTTGCATTATTTAAAAAAATGTTACATCCCAACAAGCCTTGAGGACTTATAGACCTGCTTTTCTTAGTGCTAATGAGAGTACTTGACTCCCCCTGGATGGGACACTAGTCCATCTCAGGTTAACTCCCCAGCCAAAACTGGTACTTGTTTCACAGCTGAGCAAATGGGATAAAAGTGTCATTTTCAAGGACAGCACAGCGCCTTGTCTGAGATGCAATCCTGGTACCTTATTCTTAAACTCTCCAAAATAATCCAGTGTTTCAGTTTAATGCAACATTGCAGAACCTACAAGTGAAATATTCATTGTTTTTCTTGCTATTCTCACTGCATTTTTGAGTTTCAAATAACGGTGGTACAAACCTACAAGTGTGGGCGTCTTTTTGGTAAATTTTTTCAAATATTTCTTTGACCTGTTTTGCCTCGGAAACTGTTATTAATCGTAGATAACTACTGGTGTCAGAGAATATTGGTGCCAGAGAAGTGTGCAGCTTTCCACGAGGGTAAAAAAAGTGCTGAATATTTGTGAGTCTCAGGAAAATTTTACCCTCGCATTTTAGTCTAGCGCCCCTTTCCCATGAATCCTCAAATACACGCTGCAGGTTAACATGGCTTCATGATACTAATGACTGTCCATTGGGGGTGTGGGCACTTCTAAAGAATACGCCCACAAATCTGTAAAATGCCGACCTCCAAGCTACATCATTCTTTCTTCTCCACCTTCTCAATCTTGGCCTTTTTGATCGTTCCAATAGCGGAGATAATCGTAGTCTTGTTTCCCTTGGCAGACGTTGTCGTGGAGACCACGGTAGGCTGCGTGATGGTGTTGGTAATTAGCATAACGATTGGAATGTGTGGGTTGACATTCGGCGCTGGAGCGTCCCACTTTGTTTTTCTCTTGCGTTCCTCTTCTCCCACTAATAAAAGAGAATTGCAGAAACTGTGTGAGTTCTGGAGTTTATAGGTTGCATATCGTGTACATATGCTTACAATTATACTTATATCCCCACTTTCCTCCTTGCTATGAGAACACATTTTATTTACCAGCTCTAGATTTATTGTTCATAGATTAATTGGTTCAGTAATCAATTTATCCACTCAATTTATATTCATATTTACTGTGCATGGCGGTTAAGTGCTTTTCTACTAAACCGCTGAAAATAACCAAAAACTGCAGTTGGGGAATTAAGGAGATGTACATAACATGTGTAGGAAAACACCTATTCCCAATTTAAAGGATTAGTTCAGTGGTCAAGCATGTCCATCTTATGTGAAAGAGGACTTCAAAAGAAACAAAATGGTGAAGAAAGCATTCAAAAATCTTATTCCATTATGGAGATATTAAAGGATTAGTTCAGTGGTCAAGCGTGTCCATCTTATATGAAAGAGGACTTCAAAAGAAACAAAATGGTGAAGAAAGCATCCAAAGATCTCATTCCATTATGGAGATATTAAGTTTAAAGCTCCAGTCTTTTCTGTGTAGAAAAGACTTGTTTAGTAAGTGTAATATAGAAGGTTGGCGCCCTCATCCTCACATTCTTAACAATTGTGAATGTATTTTAAACAAAATTTAGTTTGTTTTACTATCTGAATCTTTTCCCCTCCAAATTTCTTTGGGTGGTAAATTATAATTACCCTTAACAGATTCGGTTTTAATACTTTTCTGACATATCCTTCTGACATATCCAATGCTTTTCAAGCCACAAAATCGCAGCAAAAAATATGATAGAATACATAAATACTTTGAGGAATCTGAGGCTATGACATCACAACTAGTCCAATTTCAGACTTTCTACACAAATAATACTAAACTTTAAACTTAAATATCTCCTTAACGGAATAATAATTTCAAAAGCTTTCTTTACAATTTTTTTTGTTTTTAAGTCCCTTTTGCTTGACCCCTGAACTAATCCTTTAAGAAACTGAAGCAGAAAAGAAAAAATATATATATATATATATATATATATATATATATATAATATATATATATATATGTATAATATATTCATATATATATCTTTATATATATATATATATATATATATATATATATATATATATATGTATGTTAGACATACACGGACACAATGAGGTCATCTAAAAGGAAAGGTTTCTTGTCTGTAATAAGACTAAAGGCGGAAACACACCGGACGCGACGCGAGCACTGGACGCGACGCAACGAGCCATTGTTTAGATAATCATACAGGAAACACATATTATAAGATGCTTTGACTTTTTGCTTACTCACAATAAAGCTAACAATTGAGGCTTTCTGATGATACTGGAAAATTTGTCAGAAACGTTTTTTTGTTCAAACTGTGGAGAAATTCACTTTAGTGGGGCGCGATTTACTGTCGTGACGCAAATTTTGCTTTAATGGGCGTAGAAATGCCCTTTCAATCAATTTTCAGTTATCATCTGAATAGCCATGCGAAGATGATGCTTCTATGAAAACAAGAGGTCAAAATGTTTCTTTTCTTTTGTTTTAATCAATTTTGTTTCGCTCGCCGAGTCGCGTTCGGTGTGTAAAGGCCTTAAGTCCCGGAAACATTTTGTAGTTTTACATTTGAAAGTATGGTACATTCTTCTGATCAGGAGATATAATATATCGCATAAAAGATTCCATGTTCAGCATCTTTGTACAATGTTGATGGGTAAGTTTTTATGATAGTGGAAATAAATTTTAATGAATTGTCTTTAAAATTTTACAGTCTTCATAATGTTGTTCTGCTCAATATTTTCACCAGAGCATCCACGAGTTTCACCAGTGTATTTTAAAGTTATCAACCAAAAAATATGATTTAAGGAATATTCCCACGCTTTTTTTGTGTGTGAATTTTCAATTAAAAGAGCATACTTTTAGAGCCAATTTGGTACAAAAATCAGGTTGATATCATATTCCGTTCGGAGATATGGATTATTAAAGATTTCCCAATTGCATTTTATAGTTTTTGTACAGTATGATGAATTCGTGTTCAATGATGTCAGAGGCAATTCCATTGCAAATGTTTGTGTATTTGTTTGAACATTAATTGGTTGTTTCTGTATGAATAAAAACAATTTTCCCAAAGTTATTGAAGTAGGGTATATTTGGCAATGTGTTTAAATACCCAACTTTCATCAATTATTTTTTCTAGCAGGTTTTACTAATAAAAAGAGGATAGATTTGAATGAAATACATATACTTTTTGGGAGAATGTGTTGCTGTGATGTCATACTGAGCCTTTTCCTAATCGTTTATTGCCATTTTTTCTTTCATGAATTTCTCTTGGTAGGAATAACATATCAACAAAAGTTTTGTACTAAATTGTTCCTAAAATGTTTCTGTTTTTATGAAAGGTTATGAAACAAGATGGGAATATTCCCTTTATTCATGTCACTAGTCTTTATGCAGTCCTGTTCCTCAATCTGTGGCAGACGGATGTTGTGAAGAAGAAGTAGAAGGATATTTCTACTTTTTCCTACTTTATTTCAAATATGAAAGATCATGATGAAAATCTGTTGCAATGGATTTTCAGTCTAAAATTCTCAAAGCCTACAAGGTTGAACAAAAACACACTAAAAATCACTCATCCATAAACAAACAAAACTTTCAGTGTTAAATGCCATCCTATTTGTAAATTATTACATCAAGCCAGACACATTGGCCACAGGGGAATACTTTTGACATTGTGTTGAGTGTGAAAGTCAGAATAGCTGCATTGAAATGTTTTTACTATCAATGTCAGATTCAGATTATGACCATGGAAAGAAAGTGAGGTGAAGTGTGTTGAAATCCCTGGTGTAATTGCTTGTGCTGGATTGTGGTTTCTGTTGTGAGTAATATAGACCCCGACAGATTTGAGATTTTGTCGGGGCTTAAGACACAAAATGTATTGCGAGGTTTAGACTTAATGTGTGCATGAACAGGGTTCACAGACTGACAGCTTTCCCTTATGTAGGGGGGTTTCCCTTACGTAGGGGGCTTTCCCTTACGTAGAGTGCTTTCCCTTACGTAGGGGGCTTACCCTTACGTAGGGAGCTTTCCCTTACGTAGGGTGCTTTCCCTTACGTAGGGGGCTTTTCCTTATGTAGAGGGCTTTCCCTTACGTAGGGGGATTTCCCTTATGTAGGGGATTTCCCACGTAAAGGGCTTTCCCACGTAGGGGCTTTCCCTTACGTGGGGGCTTTCCTGAAGGGGCCTTTCCCTTATGTAGGGGGGATTTTTACGTAGGGAGCTTTCCCTTACGTAGGGTGCTTTCCCTTACGTAGGGGGCTTTTCCTTATGTAGAGGGCTTTCCCTTACGTAGGGGGATTTCCCTTATGTAGGGGGATTTCCCTTACGTAAAGGGCTTTCCCTTACATAGGGGGCTTTCCCTTACGTAGGGGGCTTTCCCTGAAGGGGCCTTTCCCTTATGTAGGGGGGATTTCCCTTACGTAGGGGGCTTTCCCTTACATAGGGGGCTTTCCCTTACGTAGGGGGCTTTCCCTTACGTAGGGGGCTTTCCCTTACGTAGGGAGCTTTCCCTTACTAAAAGCTTTCCCTTACGTAGGGAGCTTTCCCTTACATAGAAGGATAATGAACATTGAGCTTCGATCCCTGCAGACTCGACTCACTTCTTGTTGCTCACAGAGCTCAACTCTCCTAGAGCAAAGGAAACATTAGGAGAGCTGTGTACCCTTACACAAGTTCACATAAAAATTAAAAACAAACTTAAATCCATCCGAACCATTAGGTGCTTATTTCCAGTTTCCATGGCGCAAGTGGATGAGAGAACATGACTCCTCCTGGAGGGAACACCAGTCCATCACAGCCTAAGTGGATGAGAGAAAATGACTCCCCCTGGAGGGGACATCAATCCATCACAGGTTAACTCCCAAGCAACTCATTTTCCAGCTGAGTAGACTGGAGCAAGTAGAGTAAAGTGTCTTGCTCAAGGACACAATGTAACTCTTGCAATGGGAATCGAACTCGGTACCTTTAGCATACGAGCAAGACTCCTTAACCACTGCACCTGTCTTTCACAAGTCCATGTACCCTTACATAAATGATGCTATATTTTACCCCTTTGTACTGCTATGCCTGTCTGTTCCTCAACCTTGATGCTTGGCTTCTTGGCGATTCCACTCACAAACTCCACTTTAGTGCGTTCTTTCTTCTCCTTGTCTCGTTTCGCCATCTCTTCCTTTTGTGCTTTTGCTTGAGAGGGAAAAACAAAAATAATTAGACAAAATGATTTCAAATATGGTTACCATTTTTCAATCAGGGTTGGAAAAATACAAAAAAAGTCACATCATTTCAAGATTAACTTTGCCAAACTAGACAATGCTTACCTTAGTGTGGTGAGTAACATAGTATATCATAATGTTTTTCACTCGCCACAAAGGTGAGCAGGCAAGTAATTTTTCCAACCCTGCTTTTAATTGTTCTCATACATGGCGGCTTTTCTATTCCGATTAACATGTAACATCCGTACTCACATTTTAGCACAAACTATCATTATTAAAGGAAAGTCCATAAACAAATAATCTAATGTAATTTAATGATATCAAATATCTTTTAATTTATATCTGATTTCCAAATGTTCATCTTTGATTTTTGCTCTTGTACTTAAAACAAGAACCAAAATATTACAAAAATTCAGAACAATTTTATTCATGGGAAGCGATTACTTTTATTTACATGTTTCTCTAAATTGCTTATTCCATATCTTGTGTTCATAAGGTGTGCACACAGCAAAATGACAGCAACACCAAATTAACATAATTTTAAAGAAATATATGGAGGACAATTAAACAAACAAATTGGTGGAAAAAACATGTTGATCTATTTGGAGCTACAACCATATTCATATTTTAAAAACACATTTGTAATGAAGATATGAACAAATAATTTTCAGGGAAACCTGATTTTCTTCTGCCTAAATCTAAACCTGGTGGAGGAGTTACCTTCAGGCTGATTTGTCAAACCTGTTCCAGAAGCAATGCCTGGTGGAGGAGTTGTCTTTAGGCTGATTTGTCAAACCTGTTCCACAAGAAACATTCAATTGTCTGATTTTTATGTATCAATATAAAGCATTTTCTGACCATTAGCCAAAACCTTTGACTGTGGATGGTGATCATTCCTCACCTCCATTTACTTCTGCTCACCCCCTGCCCCCTTCAGCTTTGCTAAACCCCAGCAAGGGATCAAGAAATCAAGTTGCCGGCCGGGCAGAAGTATCTCAATTTGTGATTGTCCTAAAAGTAAATCAGGTTGCCAGTGGAAATATTTTGTATACATGCAAGTTTTGCTGAAAACCAAGCTGTCCATCCGGGAAGCGTCACGGTTGCCCTGATAAGAATTTTGGATTTCCTGCGCAGTCAGATGTATAACTTGTCTAATGCTGAACCTGCCCCCTTTAGCTATGCTCATCCTCACCCCTTTTAGTTTTAGTCATCCCCTACCTACCCCCTTAAGCTATGCTTATTCCCACACCCTTTAGCTATGCTCATACCCATCCCCAACCCCTAAGCAGTAGTCATCCCTTGCCTATCTTTAGCTATGCTCGTCCCCACCAGCTTTAGCTATGCTTAGCCCACCCCCTTTAGCTATGCTCATCATGCCCCCTATAGCTATGCTAATCCCCCACCGTCTTTAGCTATAGTCATCCACTACCTCTCTTTAGCTATGCTCACCCCATTTAGCTATGTTCACCCAACCCATCTAGCTATATTCATCCCAAACCCCTTTAGCTATGCTCATCCTGCCCCCTAGAGCTATGCTCACCCCCACCCTCTTTAGCTATAGTCATCCACTACCTCTCTTTAGCTATGTTCACCCCTTTAGCTATGCTCACCCCTATAGCTATGCTCACCCCTATAACTATGCTCACCCCACCTTCTTCAGATAGTCATCCACTACCTCTCTTTAGCTATATGCTCACCCCCTTGTAGCTATGCTCACTCCACCCCCTTTAGCTATCTTCATCCCCATACCCCTTTAGCTATGCTCATCCTAATCCCTATAGCTAGTTCACCCCACCCTCTTTAGCTGTAGTCATCCACTACCTCTCTTTAGCTATGCTAGCCCCTTCCCCCTTTAGCTATGCTCATTGCCACCCTTTCTTGTAGCTACCCCTGTGTTGTATACTTACCTAGACTCTCATAGTAAGATGACTCGCTCCAGTGGTGAGGGTCGTACACATCTTTGGGATAATTTGTTCCTAGTTCATCAATACCAAGGTAGGATATCAGCTTTTCATATATACTGCAGGAAAAAACGAAGAAAAAAAAACATGAAAATGTGGGAAACAGACTTATGCATGAAAATGTCAGATTTGGGGTTTCAACTTCAACTCAGTATTGGCTGGACTCATAGAAGATTATGAGAGTCAAGTTGTGTGGAGGAAGGAGGGGGGGGGGTAATTTTTGCCATCCAAGATCTTTAAGTAGTGTGGTGACTTGTTCCTTTGGTGCTGGAAAAAGCTCACCTTAAGTGTACAAAGAGAAGGGTGGGTATTAGGACTTGCCCCATGCATTGGTGAGGGTAGTACACAAAAATGTAGGAAACAAGACTGCATGAAAAGTTAGATTCTGGAGTTTTTAAACAAAAGAGTCTGTTATGAGGGTCGTACACATTTTTGGAGTAATTTGTTCTTAGTTCATCGATACCAAGGTATGCATGCTATCAGCTTTTCATATATACTGCAGAAAAAAAGAAAAAAAAAAAAAAAGATGAAAGCATGTATACTGATTTGTGAGTGTTCAAAATGAAGGGTCTGTGTTATGAGACCTCGCTCTAGTGGTGAGGGTCGTACACATCTTTGCGATAATTTGTTCTTAGTTCATCAATACCAAGGTATGATATCAGCTTTTCATATATACTGCAGAAAAAAATAATATTGCCAAAAATGTGGGCAAGAAACTTATGCATGGAAAAGACAAGGTATTTGAATAAGTCTGTATTAGGATATTAGGACTCGCCACCAACCACCCATGCAGTAGTGAGGGTCGTACACATCAGTGCCCGAAATTCAGATAAGCCCACTAGCCCAGGGCTAGCTAATATTACAAACAGGCTGGCACAATTTCAAACATTAAAGCCTGTTGGGCTACTCCTATAATCAGAATTATTCCTGTAGGCTTCTGTCAGACGTGCATCGGGCTTGTGGAAAGTTCAGTCAGGCTAGTGAACTGTGAGGTGAGAAAGCCTGAAGGGCTAGTGATAAAAATAAAATAAAAAAAGAGACCTGGTACACATCAATTTATTCCGAGCTCATCTTCCATAAAATAAAAAGAGATTTCTGGAAATAATGGATCTTTACAGAGATACAAGCAAGGTTGGAAAAAAAATTAAAAATAAAAGATATATAAAAGACTTTAGGAGAAATTAATTACATTATGATGCAGTAAGTCCGTTGAAAATGAGCCACAAATACCCATTTCCAGTAAATCACATATTTTTGAGTGCTCTGTAATTAACCTCACTGAGTAATATGATCGACAGCTTTTTCAACCAATCACTGCATGAATTTGCCCAGCAACAAAATCTGCGTAACTAAGTGGGGCAAAATTCTACGCAGTACTGGTACAGTACAGCCAGCTTGCGGCACGCACTATGCAGTCAATGCAATATACTACACATAACAAATGTCTGCACACACATACCCAGTAATGACAAGATAGAGAACAAACATTGCACCTACAAGCCTGTTATGGGCTTTGTAAATCTGATTCCCATTACCCAGAACTGTTAGCAAAAAGTAAATTTTGTTTATTTTTTTCACTAAAATCTCTAAAGATTTGGGGAAATACCTTAAATGGATTAAAACTTGCAGCATCCAGGTGAATGGAAGAGAGGAGGGTGGCACAGGGAGGAAAAGCGGGCCAGGAGAAGATGCCAAGAGTGGAGGGCTTGATGCCGAGATAGTGGAGGTCGGGTTTGATGCATAAGCTGAAGAGAGGAGATAGGGTTTTAGTCTTATCAAAGAAGGTGAAGAAATTGGGGTACCTAATGATGTTGTAGACAGGGTTTTGGGTGTTGGTGAGGGCTCTAGAAGCATAGGAAAAGCTAAGCTTCCTACACGTTAGCAGGAAATGGGGACCGTTGACTTCAATCTGAAGGTTGGTGATGGGGGAGGTCATGCAGGCACCCAGGCAATGCCTGAGGGCTTCATGTTGGATGGTGTTGATGTGGTTGAGGTAAGAGTTGTGAGCGGCACAGTAGAAAATATTGCCGTAGTCAAGCTTGGCACAAATGGTGAGCTTGAAGATTTTGAGGAGAGCGTGGGGTCTAGGGTTAGACCCAGGAACTAAGTGTTGTCAACTCTACTTAAGGGATGCGATTGCTGTTGAGCAAGAGGTTCGAGTTGGAGTGGGGCTTGTTAAAATGACAGAAGTGCATGCAGACTGTCTTGTCTTTGAAGAATTTAAAACCGTTATTGTTGCAACAGTTTTGCAGCTGGTTGAGGCTAAGTTGGAGCCTATTTTCGACAAGAGGAAAGCTAGGGGAGTAGAAGATGGTAAAGTCATCCATGTAGAGGGCACATTTGATGTTGGGACCAAGGTTGTCCGCGATGTTCTTAATGCTCAGGTTGAAGAGAGTGGGAGAGAGAATGCTGCCTTGGGGACGCCTTCTTCTCAGACGCCCTCTTCTACTGCTAAAGTGATGTCACAAGTATGCTTAAAATTAACTGGTGACATGTTAAGCATTATCTTGGGAGGAGAACCCCTCTTTAACCCCTGGGCTGCAGAAAGTTATTTAAAAAATATATTTAAAAAAAGATATATATATATATATATTTATATAGAGGAATTTCATATATTCTTCACGTCATGTGCTACTACTCTGAGTTTCACGCACGTCTATTTCCGACAGTAATTAACCAAGTTAGATGGATTTGATCTGGTTATGCACTTGATTGATTGGTGTCTGTCAGTTATTATACGCTTGATTAAGCGTAACTTCTGTTTACCAGATCTGCAACCACGCTTAACACGTTTAGCAATGTTAAGGTCAACCAGCTTTGACCAAAGTGTTTTATCACAATGATTCTTTGTCATCGTTTTAGCCACACGCAATAGAAAGTCTTTTGAGTAAGTTATGCAGCACAGGATTCAATGCAGATGAAAGAGAAGACCTTAGTTCAAAGAACGACAATAGGTAAAGCCGTTACAAACAGTACAAAACACACAGTCAACAATGGTATAGAATCAGTGTGTTAAGCATATAGTGGTAACACGACGGTCAAAAATATGATAAAAAGTCACATCCAAGCAAGTAAAAAAACAACAAACGACAGTCCACCATAAGCAGAAAGTACAACCAACGAAATGCACAAAAACAGAGCGTGATGCAGCCATGGGTGGAGCTATTCATTTCTTACGACTCAGCTGCCTACATAGGTTTAACAGGAGGAACCTTTAAGGACCGTTACAATAACCATATCAAATCCTTTAAATTTCAGATATACAAAAAAGAATTATCAAAGTACATCTGGGAGAGGGGAGGGGGCTCAATAGACAAAATGCAACTTTCAACACTCACTGAGAAATTCTAAAACATTCGAAGTCAACAAACGTGGCACTGGGCTTTGCAACCTCTGCCTCGGGGAGAAACTTGAGATTCTCCCCCTCAAAGCACAATCGATCAATGAGACTGAGCTCATCTCCACATGTCACCACGGGAACAAAGCCACACCACCCAACCGTGCCAAGAAGCCATAATGCATCAGTTGCCTGAAGATCGCCGTCGGAAATAGACGTGCGTGAAACTCAGAGTAGTAGCACATGACGAGAGGAATATATGTAATTGCTCTGAATTGTCAAAGAACATCGAGCACTCTCACCGCTTTGCTGATGATTTATATAAGAAAATTATATATACATACATATATATATATATATATATATATATATATATATATATATATATATATATATATATAAATATATACATATATATATATATATATATATATATATATATATATATATATATATATATATATATATATAAATATATACATATATATATATATATATATATATATATATATATATATATATATATATATATATATATATATATATATATATATATATATATATATATATATATATATATATATATATATATATATATATATGTATATATATAGATATCTCTTTAAGTATCTTTATACGTTTTGCTACAGGGCAACAAATTTCCATATTTTGTTGTGGGACAGAAATAAATTGATCTTACCTTATCTTATCTTTTTTTCTTATCTTAATTAAGCTCAAGTTATTGCTACATGTTAATAGATATTTAAAAGGCTACACCTGGTTGACCTATGACCCCACTTACCTTGGATTCCTGAAGTCCTTTCTCTTTTGGATAGATTCATTCATCTTTACCGTCTTTCTTGAATACCTTAGCAACCTATCCTGCAAGACACACAGACAAGCATTTAAAGATTAGGTTGTATTTCAACAATAAATGGTGGCCTTCACCATACAACTTTAAGCATGGCCTACCATCTAGTTGGTAGGCTATGGTTTCGTTTCCCGGCAGGGTCACACCAAAGACTTTAACCAAAAGGTTTTGTAGTTCCGATGCTTTTTTTTCATCAGCTGATTGACACACACGCCATCATGACCGCGTAGGTTTTTGATGCTATCACATCGGAACCAAAAATAAAACATGCTGCCATCTTGTTTGGTGCTCAGCAAGAAATTGGAGGGTAATAATATACAGGATTGTGCATAGTGAAATGCTTTGAGTACGCATTGTAAAGCATTTTGAGTATGTTTTTGTACGTAGAAAAGCGCTATATAATTACGTGTTATCATTATTATTATTGTTGGTGCTGGTGGTGTTGTTGGTGTCGTTATTATCATTATTATCAGTACTAATATCATCATCATCATCATCATCATGATCATCATCATCATCATCATCATCATAATCATCATCATGATCATTATCATCATCATCATCATCATAATCATCATCATGATCATTATCATCATTATCACCATCATTATTATTATTATTATTATGATAACTTGAGAACTGGATAAGCTCTTTTAAGATGAAGGCTGTGACGATTACACATGTAAACGTTTAACCCTTACTCTACCAGGCGGCGATATTATCACCGTTTTCAAACCCCGTTTTTCTGAAAATAAAATCAGGACTTTACCAACGTCATATGGAGTAATCTTGTATCATTTTAAAGCACTCGGATATTTTTTTCACAAAATGCAACTTTTTTATATGGGTCATATTACAGAATTTTGAGAAAAATTTGATTGAACAAGGGTAAAACTAAAAAATTGCTGAAAAATTGGCAAAAAATGTTTTTTTTTCTTTTCTTTTAAATCTTACAATAACTTTAATATCACATTTTTGCCACAAAATCAAATACGCAAATCCTAAGACATGATATTATTGATTTCTGATCTAATTTTTATAATTGCTACCTGCAATCTTTTGTTTTAGATAAATGTCTTCAAAATTTCATGTATTTCTGCCATATTTCCCCCCAAAATTGTGTACCAAACAGTACAAAACACATGTTTTATTGAACTGCTGTTCGAAAGTGCTTGCATTTTCCTTTCATTTGATATATAATAACAGGCATACCCCCTCTATTTGAACCCTTTCCTATCATTATTAAATTTTACCACATCATTTTCAATGATCTTGTGGTGTAGTGGATATGAACGCGGCCAGCCTGCGAGCACACCAGTTTCGAGTCCCACCATGACTACGTACGTTGTTAGGTCATTTGACTAAAATCATTTTTGTTGTTTTTTAATCTTTCCTTTCTTTCTAAAAATTCTAGATTAGCATCAATGGAAAGGAAAGTTCATAAAGAATCTAAATATGTAACACAAATCTGTGTTTTCAATACTGACAAGAAGTTATACTTGTGCAAAAAGATTGGCCATTTGTTGACCAAATTTAGCCAAAAATTGCTTAATTTGCATATTTTTGTCCAATATTTCCTAATTTGCCTTTCATTACTCAAAAGATAAATAAATATCTTAGCTTCCATTCCAACCAAACTTGTAATGAAAGAAAATGAAAGGAAGGTTGTCAAAAATGCAGGACAAAAAAGTTATGAAAATTGGGCTTGCATTTTTCAAAACCCTGGTAGAGTAAGGGCTAAACAAACGAACCTTCTATTAGTCTAATCCCATAAGTTTAAACGTTCGCGACTCACACTTGCCATTGAAAATCAATTACAATTCAAACACACACAAAACTTGCATGATGTGTTCGTCTCCTTAAGAATTTGTTCGAGTAATCACAACCACAAACTTATTGTAGCAAATAATGAGACCACTTATCTGAATTCAAACAACCACTCAACCACCGAATAAGGACTTCATCCATTGCTATTATGATACTCAACACCAACTTCCACAACAACTCAGGACCAACAGGAAAACAAATACAATGGAGCTATTGATAAGGAAAATTTGATCCTAATTTCTTGCGGGTTTTCAGAATGAAGAAAATAGGAAAAGTCAGACCCGATCTGCTTATTTATCAGATTCAAGGGTCTGAGACTGTTTGAAACTTTAGAGAGTGTAACAACAACGACTTTTACAATTCAATCTTTATATTTGATCAACAATGGATCTAATACCTTTTAAGGCAGAACTTGAATTTCGTACTAATTAGCTATAAATGGGGCTATATTGGACTTTGATTCGCCAAATTGTAAGAGCTACTTGATGTGGAGACTTAGGCCCGATTACCAACAGGTATACATCTGCATTAGGTTAACACCTGTTTTACAAGCTGTAAAACTGACCCAGTAATCACAGACAAAAAAGCTTCACAAATAAATGCAAAGTTTACCTGATGCGTTAAATAGATTGCGCAAACGGAAAAAAGATTGCAAATTGAACTAATAAAATGTTTCAAAGTTGCTGAGATTTTAGCATGGGTTCGCAAAGATCACCGCTATTTTCAAGAGGATTAGCTGGTTGAGGGTGGCACACTTTGGGAATCTTTAAGAGCATAGTCAAAAGTGCTGAAAACATTTTAAAATACTTGCAAGTCACTGCAAATTTACTTGCTCGTATGTTATTTCTGTATCTATTTAAAGCGGGTTGCAACCATTGATCATTATTTAATAAGCCTTACAGGTAATTTGGAGACTTATTATGAGGGCCCTGCTCAAGATTTGTGACATTCCTTTTTTATTTTTGAGAGAGCCATCGTTATGCGGTGGTTACTGTAGGGATAAAACCAGTTCCGCAAAATTTTACTTTTTTTTTCAACACTTTCGAGGTCCAAATTTTTTTTTTTTATGGGGTGGATGGTGTCCATTTAAATGAACAGAAATTCGACCGTTTAAACATTTAGGTTATTCAATGAAAATGCACAGCCCTGTTAAAAAGATACATACAGTCTAACATAATCCTATTTCATATAATAGAACTGAAAATACAAAATGTACTGACCAAGTTTGATAACTTCCGAAGCAATCTTAACACATTTTTTGTAATTATTAAAAACTTTAATACTACTACTTAATAGTTTCATGGGAGCTGCCATTTTGATTTTTTTAAATTCAGACTATATTGTCATCAGCCCAGCAGGATGTTGGAATGCTTTGTATTTCTTAATATTCTACCTCAAGTTTTCTAGCTCATGAAATATTGTTTTCCTTTCGTAAGGGTCAAGGAAATTATCAAAACAATCTGTTAAAACTTTGTGTCACATCATTTTGGAATAAGACTTTAATCACATTTATAAAGAAATACATTATAATCCTGAGGGAAAATTATGTCTTCATGCACAATATTTTAATAGAGAATTGAACAAAATGCCAGCCCCCATGTGTCAATTTTAAACATGAATAACTTGAGATAAGAATAAGATTTTGACTTGCTATGTTTGGCAGTTGGTTAAGATTTGTATCCTCTATCATAAGAAATGATGATTGTATCAGACTTCATGCCTCCTTTAAAGATGGATAACTTGAGATAGAAATAAGATTTTGACTTGATGAGTTTGGCAGTTGGTTAAGATTTGTATCCTCTATTATATGAAATAATGATTGCATCAGACTTTGTTTCCCTTAAAGATGAATAACTTGAAATAGGAATAAGATTTTGACTTGCTGTGTTTGGTAGTTGGTTAAGATTTGTATCCTCCATCATATGAAATAATGATTGTATCAGATTTATGTCTTGTTTAAGATGCAGTTTTGGCATTACACTTCTTTATTTAATTTCTCTATCATATATCAAGTTTAAGTTGTTGACTTTATGAACTCTTTTAAGAAGAAGTGTTTGTCTGTCTGTAAAGAGGTTTCTGAGGTCTGACTTGGTGAATGTGGGTGTCCTACCTGTAATGCCTTAGAGCATCTTCCTTTTGGTTCTTGTGGTAGCACGACTTCATCTGCACTCATCCGCCTGATCTTCATGGACAGCGCAGTTTCTGGCTCTGATGTGATGGAAAGTTTAAGACGTGCTGCTTCCTGAAACAGACAACAAAAGCATCGTAAAATTAATCTCTGCTTCTAGGAGCGCTTAGCCCACAATTACAAATGAAACTGAAGAAGTTTATGAAATGTAACAGCAGCTTGAAATAAAATTGGCGGAAAATGTCTGTAAGCCACGAAAAAGCAACATGTTTCACAAAAAGCCGCTAAAATTGATCCAATTGTACAGCATTTGAATGTTCATGCTTAATTATAATAAATGATGCAAATTTTATTGAAATTTTGTTTTGACATCACAAGAAAAAATCTTATGAATTTTCTTATGTCAACTCATTGTTTTTTGATCTGTAACCATTTGTAGATAAATGGAAGTAGTTCAATATGACCTCCATCATGCCTTGCAATCAACATTTAGCGTGATAAAATGATGTGATGATTAAAAGAATTACACGACAGACTTTAAGCCGTCTCGTCTTTCATACATTACAACTTTTCCATACATTTACAATTCTTCAAACTTTTATTCTAAAGCCATGACGTAGAAACTACAGGTGCTTGTGACGTAATTAAAAGAATATTCTGTTCATGTTTTTAAAGGAATATTCCCATGTCCTTTAAAAGGAATATTCCCATGTCAATATTCCCATGTTGTTAAAAAGGAATATTCCCATGTCCTAAAAAAGGAATATTCTCATGTCCTTAAAAAGGAATATTCCCATGTCCTTAAAAAGGAATATTCCCATGTCAATATTCCATGTCCTTAAAAAGGAATATTCCCATGTCCTTAAAAAGGAATATTCCCATGTCAATAGTCCATGTCCTTAAAAAGGAATATTCCAATGTCCTTAAAAAGGAATATTCCCATGTCAATATTCCATGTCCTTAAAAAGGAATATTCCCATGTCCTTAAAAAGGAATATTCCCATGTCAATAGTCCATGTCCTTAAAAAGGAATATTCCAATGTCCCTAAAAAGGAATATTCCAATGTTTTTTTGGTAACCTTTCATAAGAGAATAATTTTAGAAACATTTTAGTACAAAAATCATATTGATATTTTATCCTTACCAGAAGATATTCAAATTTTAAGGTTCACAAAAAATGCTATTAAATGAATAGGAAAAGGCTCAGTATGACATCACAGCAACACATTCTCCCACAAAGTTGATGTATTTCATTTTAAAAATCTATCATCTTTTTTTATTAGTAAAACCTGCTAGAAAAATAAATTGATGAAAGTTCGGTATTTATATACATTGCCAAATATACCCTACTTCAATAACTTTTGGAAAATTGTTTCGCATCATACAGAAACAATCAAATAACGTTCAAAGAAATACATAAGCATTTGCAATGGAATTGTTTCTATGACATCATCAAACACGAATTCATCATACTGTACAAAAACTATAAAATGCCATTGGGAAATCTATAAAAATCCATATCTCCTGAACGGAATATGATATCAACCTGATTTTGGTACCAAATTGACTTTAAAAGTATAATGCTCTTTCAAATATAATTTTATAAACTAGAACGGTAAATACCGTCATGGTTCACATGCCCATGCAAATTGACACCCATATCATATGATCCGGCCAATTATAAAAATGGCATCTCACACTAAGCCCCACATGGAATCCCATGTCCCAAATGGCATTCCAGCATATCTCCCACATGGCATCCCACCCCATGTCCCACATGACATCCCATGTCCCATGCAGCATTCCATCATATGTCCCACAGGGCATCCCATCCTATGACCCACATGGCATACCATCCTATGTCCCACATGGATCACATCTCATGTCCCAAATGACATCCCACCTCATGTCCCACATGACATCCCATGCCTTGTCCCACATGGCATTCCACCATATCTCCCACATGGCATTCCACCATACAGTGTCTCACATGGCATTCCACCATATGTCCCACATGGCACCCCACACTATGACCCACATGGATCCCATCCTACATATATGTCCCACATTAATCCAAGCATATGTACCACATGACATCCCTCCCTGTCCCACATGGCATCCCTCCCTGTGTCCTGCATCAGTGGCTTCCCACCTGATGTCCCACATGGCATCCCACCTTATGTCCTACGATATGTTTCACATGGTATCCCTCCCAATGTCACAATGACATCCTACTTTATGTCCCACATAGCATCACATCCCATGCCCCATGGCCTCCTACCCTATGTCCCACATAGCCTCCTACCCTATGTCACATATGGCATCCTACCATATGTCACATATGGCATCCCAACCCATGTCCCACATGGCATCCCACCCTATGTCCCACATGACGTCCCATAAGAAGTCTCATCCTAGCAATCACAGTCCCTGATTGAGCATACTATGTATGAAAGTGTCAGTTTATATAATAACTTATATGCAAATGAGTTGTTAAATAAGAAAAAAAGGTGGAGTCAAAAAATTATGCCTGATATAGCCCTTGGTGTATACCACATGGTATATATTATATCATTATGTCCCTCATGGTCCCCATCCATGTACCACATGGTATACTTCCCTATGTCCATATGCAATCACATCCTGTCACACTCCCTGACTAAGCATACTAAATAAAAAAAAAATTGGTCAGTTCGTATACTATAGCAACTTTATGCAAATGACCACAATAATAAAGGTGGAGTTTAATAAACATACCTGATACAACTGTTGGTGCCCGAACATTTTGAAGAATTTTAAGGATTTTAAATCTCAAGTGCTGCAAGAGAGACACTTGAGGATCTCTGAAGAATATTGGAAAATTATATCATTTTACAGTTATCTTCTAAGAAAATATCAAATGTTTTGTAAACTTTTTAAGGAAACTAGTCTTCAATCCTGTCTTAAGAGTCTCTGAAAAACTTTAACATTTTGTAAGGAAATTCTAACCTTCCATAAGGATATCTGAAGAAGCTTTAACTTTTTCTGAGGAACTTTGAAGAAACTTTAACATTTTCTGAAGAATTCTCAATTTTTTTTTAACATTTCTCAGGAAATCTAAGGAAAAAACTGTGGCCGGCCAGACAGACGTAATCGCCATTACATAGGTTCACATTATGCTTCGCATACGAACCAAACATGTGCTTGTGTAATGGGGCCCAAATGACATATATATAAGTTACAGATGCTTATTACTTGGACTCACCCGTTCCAAGTTGTCCTTTACAGATGCTTATTACTTGGACTTACCCATTCCAAGGTGTCCTTTACAGATGCTTATTACTTGGACTTACCCGTTCCAAGTAGTCCTTCACAGATGCTTCTTACTTGGACTTACCCGTTCCAAGTTGTCCTTCACAGATGCTTCTTACTTGGGACTTACCCGTTCCAAGTTGTCCTTTACAGATGCTTCTTACTTGGACTTACCCGTTCCAAGTTGTCCTTTACAGATGCTTCTTACTTGGACTTACCCGTTCCAAGTTGTCCTTTACAGATGCTTCTTACTTGGACTTACCCGTTCCAAGGTGTCCTTTACAGATGCTTCTTACTTGGACTTACCCGTTCCAAGTTGTCCTTCACAGATGCTTCTTACTTGGACTTACCCGTTCCAAGTTGTCCTTCACAGATGCTTCTTACTTGGACTTACCCGTTCCAAGTTGTCCTTCACAGATGCTTCTTACTTGGACTTACCCATTCCAAGTTGTCCTTTACAGATGCTTATTACTTGGACTTACCCGTTCCAAGGTGCCCTCCTCTTCATCCTCATCCTCTGATATATCAGCGATGGTTCCAAGCTCTGCCACCCTCGCCCCTCCTTCCTCTGGTGCCTGAGATGACGTCCCCTCTTCTTCTTCTTGATTCTCTTCTTTGCTGTTAGCATCTTCCCCGTCATCCACCTTGGCATCCTCCTCTTGCTGGTACGCGACTAAACTGGAGGGTGCTGTTAGGGTGATGATCGATAGTTTAGTGTTGGCGGTTTATTGTTGCAGTAGCTACAATATACTATACTGTATGTACATGACGGTTCCTTATTTGTTTGTTTGATAAGGTCTTAACGGCACCACGACAACGAGGGTTAAATTGTGCCTAAGAGGTCAGATCATTTTAGAGGTAGGTAGGAAGGAAAGAAAACAGGGGAAGAATGAGAAAAATTCAAGAACAAAAGTCAGAAAGCTGTGATTGAGAGAGGTGCATGGGTAAAACAAAAACAAAGTAGAGAGGGGGTGAAAGAGGAGAATTAAATATGGTTGTAAAAGGAAGGAGATAATTTTATCCAGAGGATTTTTCTGGAAGAACTTAGCAATTGAGTTGTGGGGAGCGAGGGAAGCTCTGGGAAGGTTGTACAGGGGGCAAGCAAGGAGAACGTGATGGATAGTGAGGATGCAGTGGCAATTGTTACAGTGGGGTTGGGGGAGCCAATAAAGAGGTACGAATGAGTGAGGTGGGTGTGACCAATTCTAAGACTGGTAATATGAATGTTGTCGATACGAGAGAGAGTGTTGATGGTGGATTTGATCAGGATTGTGGGAAAAAAGTTCCTGAATGTTTTCATCAAATTATCACGATGACATATAGACCTAATCCAAAAGTTGTTTACCAGTCGGGAACTTTACAATCGCTGGCAAATTGGTAGGCACAGTGCGGGAAAACTGTACGTACGCAAACTACGCATATTGTGCTGGATGGATTATCAGGTAATTTATGTAAATTGGGTTATTCTGAGATATGTCATCAATAATTTCGCACAAAACACTTGAATTTAGTCCATAATTTCTACGCAAAATAGTGGTGGGGAGTAATCGTAATCTCACCGTGGTTGTAATTTTAACTGAAAAATTGGTTGTTTTGCGAATAAACAAAACTTGAAATTTGCACAAGATTTTAAGCATAGTCAGTATTAGCGTTCATGCATAAAAATACGTATCCAATTAATTAGTCATTAATCGCTAGGAAAACTCTTTCAGCGATTGTAATCTAAGTATCAGGTCTAAATCAAAACTTTCATCAAATTTTATCAAACTTAAAGATATAGGCCTAAGCCAGAGTAGGACCAGAATCCGTAAAAACCCTGCAGATATGGCCTACGCTATGTTTTCAGCCAGTAGGCGTAGGCCCCCCTACCTACTAATTTGAACCATAAACCCATGTAGGTGATCCAAAATAAAAGAAAGCATCACTGAGTCATAGTTACTTATATATAACCACATCTAGGTAGATATCAAATTGATTGAATGTTCACTCTATTATATACTAATAAATTTCATGTCTTTATCTGGTATATGCATGTAATCTATATCAAATCTAGATGTGGATTTGATCTGAATTTTTTCTCTGGAATTTATGTGTACTTTTTGGTAGGGTGGACTTTGTGGATGTTTTCTTAACTAAGCGAGGGTCACTAAATCAAAGTTCTTTTTACACTATTTTGAATGATATAAGATCGTACCTGTATAGGATGGCTATAAATTGTAGATATAAATGCCAAGAATTGTTGTACTTTTTTACAAAGTTTCATGCTAGGCTACATGAAGGGAATGGTTTTGAAGGCACTATAAGAAATCATACAATGCAAAATTGATCATTTGAATGACTGCAAGTTAATACTTTTTTTTATTTTTTTATTCCATATCAAGCTATCGGCCTATTTGTCAGTGTTCCACCACCGAAAGTACATTAAACATCAAGCTTCATAAGGAGATAAGATTGAAATGAAGTACTATATACCCACACAGTACTATTATTAAAACTTGTAAAGTGAATATCTTCTTTAGATGTCTCAGATTGTATCATACATTTTGATCCCAAATTAGGCTTCCAGAATGAAATAACACTTCTTTTTAAGTGAAATATGCACAGTTTTCGATAAGTCAAAAAGCTATTTTAGAGGCAAAATTTGCCTTAGATCAATCACCGAGAATCTAGTTTGTTTGTTTACGTTTTCTACTGACATGCTGCGTTGTACAATTTGGTTGTTTGCGCTGTGCATTGCCTACCAAAATTTGGTTTGTTTAAAAATTGCCACCGGATGACATCATTTTGCGTTTGGTGGATTAAGTCTATGAAAGAACTCAACAAAACAGGTGAACTCGACAAAATATTATCCATGTCAATTCAACATGTATATAGAGCACCCATCAAATTTTAGCTTTATTTCTCAATTTGTTTTTGAGATATAGACGTATAAATCTTTGCTATATTTGCCCAAAATTCCTGCCACCGGTGGCCATTTTGAATTTCTGACCAACACAAATTCTTTATAATTTCTTTCCTTTACCTCACATCATTTAAAAAATTGACACTAGGCTGTTTTCAAAGGTGGGGAATCTACAAATGGCACTTAAAATGTTCCCAGGACAAGTCTTTATTTCTGACTTTTTTAAAAGAAGAAAAAAAAAATGCAATTTTTTGTGTGAAAATGTTCCTTTTTCAAAGGGTCTGTGCAAACAAAAGGGCAAATATATGAATCTGAAACTTTGCATATAAAAGTATATTAGTTTATCCATCTCTGGACCAAAAATGGTTACATTTTCCCTTTTTTGGTGTTGAATTGGCATGGCATGACCCAAGAGTAACTGTCTGACATAACACATGTGCATATCAACACCTGCAGATTCATGTAAGCTGGTCCATTTTTAAGCAATTGCTTAATTTTATTAGATCTTTAATGTATTTCTTTTAGCAATCCTGTCAATGTTGTTGTACCTGTCCATTAATCTTTAAAATTAAACAAAAGCATTGGTCACTTCTGATCAATTTTTGTTTTTTTATTAAGGGCAGAATCTTAAAGTAATTAATTCCAAATTACTTCACCCCTCTCATTCCTTCCCCAGCCAATAAAATTGTTTGTTTGTTTGTTTGATGAGAGTTTAACGGCACCACAACAGCAAGGGTCAAATTGTGCCTCAAAGGTTAGATTATTCCAGAGGTAGGAAGGAGCGTAAACAGGGGAAGATTGAGAGAAACACGAGAACTAAAAGCCAGAAAGCTGGGATCGAGAGAGGTGTATGGGTAAAAAAATAATGTAGAGAGAGGGGGTGGGAGAGAAGGACTAAATATGGTTGTAGAGGGGGAAGCATGATGAAAAAAGGAGATAATTTTATCAAAAGGTTTTTTTGGAAGAGCTCGGCTACTGAGTTGTGGGCAGCGAGGGAAGCTTTGGGAAGGTTGTACAGGGGACAAGCAAGGAGAATGTGATGGACTGTGAGGGTGCAATGGCAATTGTTGCAGAGGGGTGGGGGGAGCCATTAAGGAGATGGGAGTGAGTAAGGTGAGTGTGACCTATTCTAAGGCGGGTAATGTTGACATTGTCGACACGGGATAGGTTGTGACTAGTGGGTTTGATCGGAATGGTGGGCTGGATGACGTGGAGTTTGTTATCAATGTGGGAGTCTCATAAGAATTGCCAGCGGTCATGAACAAGGGAAGTGATAAGCGGTTTGATGTCAAAAAGGGTTTTAAAATGAAACCACTACCCATCAAGCCATCCTCTTACTGTACCTGACACGATTGAAACCTTTGGAGAATGACTTTTTTCAACAGCTGGAAGAAGAGCAGCGACGACTTCTTGCGTGTTATCCTCGTCATCGATATCCTCACCCTCTGACCCTTCAGAGTCGTGGCCGTAGTTGACCAATCCCAGCAAACCAGTGGAAGAATCGCTGGTACTCATTTTTCCCCAAGAGATCTGTATTTCTTCTGAAAAAATTGAAAGTTTTTTTTAACTTTTAAATAAGACAAAGTCTGACACAATACTTATTTTATATGATGGAGGATTAAAATCTTAACTGCCAAACACAGCAAGTCAAAATCTTATTCCTATCTCAAGTTATCCATCTTTAAAGCAGACAAAGTCTGATACAATCATTATTTCATATAATAGAGGATACAAATTTTAACCAACTGCCAAAAACAACAAGTCAAAATCTTATTCCTATCTCAAGTTATCCATCTTTAAAGGAGACATAAAGTCTGATACAATCATTATTCCATATGATAGAGGATACAAATCTTAACCAACTGCCAAACACAGCAAGTCAAAATCTTATTCCTATCTCAAGTTATCTATCTTTAAAGGAGACATAAAGTCTGATACAATCATTATTCCATATGATAGAGGATACAAATCTTAACCAACTGCCAAACACAGCAAGTCAAAATCTTATTCCTATCTCAAGTTATCTATCTTTAAAGGAGACATAAAGTCTGATACAATCATTATTCCATATGATAGAGGATACAAATCTTAACCAACTACCAAAAACAGCAAGTCAAAATCTTATTCCTACCTCAAGTTATCCATCTTTAATGGAGATAAAGTCTGATACAATCATTATTTCATATGATAGAGGATACAAATCTTAACCAACTACCAAAAACAGCAAGTCAAAATCTTATTCCTATCTCAAGTTATCTATCTTTAAAGGAGACATAAAGTCTGATACAATCATTATTTCATATGATAGGGGATACAAATCTTAACCAACTGCCAAACACAGCAAGTCAAAATCTTATTCCTATCTCAAGTTATCCATCTTTAAAGGAGACATAAAGTCTGATACAATCATTATTTCATATGATAAAGGATACAAATCTTAACCAACTGCCAAACACAGCAAGTCAAAATCTTATTCCTATCTCAAGTTATCCATCTTTAAAGGAAACATAAAGTCTAATGCAATCATTATTTCATATGATAGAGGATACAAATCTTAACCAACTGCCAAACACAGCAAGTCAAAATCTTATTCCTATCTCAAGTTATCCATCTTTAAAGGGGACAAAGTCTGATACAATCTTATTTCATATGATAGAGGATTAAAATCTACACCAACTGCCAAAAACAACAAGTCAAAATCTTGTTCCTATCTCAAGTTATCTCCATCTTCAAAGGAGACAAAGTCTAATACAATCATTATTTCATATGATAGAGGATTAAAATCTAAACCTACTGCCAAACACAGCAAGTCAAAATCTTATTCCTATCTCAGGTTATCCATCTTTAAAGGAGACATAAAGTCTGATACAATCATTATTTCATATGATAGGGGATACAAATCTTAACCAAGTGCCAAACACAGCAAGTCAAAATCTTTTGCCTATCTCAAGTTAGCCATCTTTAAAGGAGACATAAAGTCTGATACAATCATCATTTTATATGATAGAGGATACAAATCTTAACCAACTGCCAAATACAGCAAGCCAAAATCTTATTCCTATCTCAAGTTTTCAAGGTTTGAAGTCGACACAAGGTGGGCTGAGAATTTGTTCACATTTGATTGAAATTTTGTGCATGATGACTTTATTTCCCGAATTTTTGACAACGTAAGGATTATAATGCATTTCTTTACAAATTTGTTTCAAGCTTTTATTCCAAAATGATGTAACACGAGGTTTATCAGCAAGTCTTGATAATTTCATGTGTACACAAAAAAAACTTTTTCTTGATAAGCTAGAAAATTTGAGATAGATTATAAAGAAATACACGGCATTCGAACATCATGTTGGGTTGATGACATCATTTTCTGGATCTTTTAAAATCAAAATGGCAAATCCCATAGGCTAGTAGTAGAACTACAGTTTTTAATAAATATTATATAAATTTTAATAAATGTGTTAATTGCTTCAGGAGGTACAAAACTTGGCCAAAATTTTTAACATAGCATAATCAGATGATGGGCTAAGAGGGGTTATTCAACACCACAACAAAAAATAATAATAATAAAATAAAAAACGTCCAGACTTAAAGAACTTATCAATGTTTGACTTTGAAATTGTGAACAGAATTGGAGCTATACTGTAACTACCCACTCGAGAAAAACAAGTCTTTGCAAAAAGCTAAAATGGCGAATATCTATCCGTGAGAACTCTTTGGTCAACTTCAAACTGTTACCACGTGTCACATGAGCTTTAGTTAAAACATGCAAAAAAAAACAGGAAGTCAAAGCATCACTACCAGATAGGAATTTAAAAACCTGAATCATACATCCACATACTCTTCTCAACTCAAGCGTGGTCAAACCAAGAATTTGCAACCTACAGTAGATTCAATCATAAGAGAGATTCCTTACTTCGGAAATAACTCTAGTGGCTCTTCGCTGAACCTGTTCCAAAGTGAACTTATCCTTCTCATAAAAGGGACACCAAGCCTGAATAGCATACTCAAGGTGAGGCCTGACTAACTGCGTATACAAATAAGGCTGTATCGTCACCGTTGTTCAAAAGAAAAAAGATGCAAGTTTTCACTTCCATGTTGGTACGCCCTCTATTCATACGAACAAAATGTTGGTACGCCCTCTATTCATGTGAACAAAATGTCCGATGGATTTTGAAAAAGAAAAAAAAAATTCGGACCCAAAATACTAAAAAATATACATTTCCTTAAAATACTCACCTTTATGGAAAAAAAAGTTATCAATTTGTATATTTCTTATAGATTAGGCTCATTTAGGACATGAACGCCAACCTAGCGTAGCAAAAGTATGAGAAGAAAATCAAATCAATTAGACTTAGTGCATGTACAATGTCTGGTGGTAAAGCATTCCAATCTTTTAGTGTTTGAGGAAAGAAGGATTATTTATAAATATTCTTTTTAGCATAAGGAATGTGGAAATTCAGATCATGGTTATTTCTTGTATTAATTCTTGCGTTTGGAAGTAGGTTATCATTATCAATGGCGACAAGATTGTTATTGATTTTACAGGTGTTCCTTCTTCTTGTTTTTAGCAGGGGTTAATCTAACTTATGAAGCATGTTAGTGACACTAGATTTATAAGAGTAGTCTGCAATACAGAACCTGGCTGCTCTCTGAATTGATTCAAGTTTATCTACATCACACTGGTGATGGAGGTCGCAGACTGCTGATGCATACTCAAGTACTGGCCTAACTCAGACCCCTAACTTTGCTGTTTCACAGGGACAGCCCGCCCTGCCACTCTGTGGGCCAGCCCTGCCCCTTTGGGGTCAGCCCTGCCCCTCTTGAGAGAAAAAAATGTATTATTTTTTTTCTAAAGATTTTTTTTAGTGTTAATTTTTTTACTTAATAATCTGAATTAGCCTCATAAATGAAATACTTTACACGGATACAGAACCCAGAATGATAGACTGTTCCTTATCAGTCCGAATAGCTTCATTCTCAGATGTATGATTATAGCTAAATTCCAAAGCTTCTTCACTAGGGGATTGAGTCTTAAGGGTGCCCCTGGACTCCACGCAGAGTTTCTCGCGTACATTAATGTGCCCCTCAACAAGTCTAGCACCCTGCCCCTTTTTAAATCAAGCTAAGAGTCTGTAACTAGAGCTTTATATGCAGTGGTTTTAACGTCAGTGGGACAGTTTGAGAGGTTACGCTTAATAGGCCAAGTACAGAGTTTGCTTTGTTGGTGATGTTGTGTATGTTTCTCCCATCTGAGTTTATTATCAAGTTCAACACCTAGGTACGGGTGGGAGTTGACATGTTTTAGCGGCTGGTTACACAAGGTGATTTATAGCATTTTCTAGGAGATATTGAGAGGATGTAGCATATAGAGGGGTTGAAATTCATTTGCCATACATTTTGCCATTGTTTTTAGTTTATTTAGATCATCTTGGAGGATTTGTTGGCCAAATGGTTTATCAGTTGTTCTATAGTTCTATACACAAGACAATCATCAGCAAACAGTCTAACCATGCTGTTTATATTATCAGGGATGTCATTGACATATAAAAGGAAAAGTGAAGGACCTAAAACAGTACCTTGTGTACACCAAATAGATTTTGTTTAGAAATTGAGATTTTGCCATCACTGACAACATGCTGAATGCTGTTGCTGAGGGAGGATGCAAACCAGGCCAGTAGATTTCCACCAATGCCATATGGGGAAAGTTTGGATAACAGGCATTGGGTGTTGGACTTTGTCAATGGCTTTTGAGAAGTCAAGTATAGCCATAGAGATGGTAACTCTTTTGTCAATTTGTTTAGAAATATTATTTATTGTTAGGAGAAGTTGTGTTTCAGCTGATCTTTTTGCTTGAAAGCCAAGTTGGAGATCAGTTAAGATATTATGCTCATCAAGGAATTATATCACATGTGAGTGGATTATATGCTCAAGGGTTTTACTACACATGCAGGTAAAAGAGACTGGTCTCTGTTTATCACTTTAAAAAAAAATGCAACATGTTTGCTTCTTTCCACTTGTTTGGGATAGTACCGTTATCTGACGTTACAGTGGTTTGGAAGAGATCAGTTGGGATTTCATAAAGGTCTTCCACATGTGATTTTAGGAACCATGGTGGTATTTGGTCAGGGCCTGTGGCTTTGTTTTTGCAAAGAGTTGTCAGTTCTTTACTAACTCTGAGGGTGTTTTATTTATTTATTAATTTTTTGTGGTGGTGGTGGTGTTACTACTGTAGTTTGGGCTTCATGGGGTGACTCACCCAAGGTCTAGCACGTCATCTTTTTATGTTATATTATCGTCAACTATGAAGAGAAGAAGATTGCAAACAGGTTCATTAATTTGAAGAGCGTACAAAGTTGAGTGCAGAATTTTCCACAACCAGATTTATTTATTGATATTTTACCTCTTAACTGTGGATTCTTTTTACCCCACTTGGATATATATCATTGTTTTACGTTTCTGCAGATTATTGGCTTATTCATTGCCTGTCTATTTATTTTTGTTATCATTTGATGCAGTTTTTGTGTTTGTTATTTTTTGCGTAACATTTGTGAACCTAATGTTATATAGCCTAACACACTATTTGTAGTTTTACCATTTCCACGCTTTTTTTTATTCGTGATCGGAACATTATTAATCCTAAGACCTGAGTAAGTTTATTGTTTATTGTCATTCTATTCATATTCTTTTCTGTATTACAGTGTTTATTTGCTCTACCTGTCTGTATTTCCTGTTTGTCAAGTATATTCATTCTTCTTGCCATCAATCATGTTCATTCTCACTCACAACCTCGTCTTCCCTGTACTGTTCTTGTTAACATACTCCCGAGTCTCTGACTCTCTAAACTTCTTTGTATCGCTGCAACCTCATTCATCCCAGGCATCAAATTTGCTCTAAACGCCCCAGGAACTGGTTACCATGTTTTGTTTGGCTCTAGTGATTATTCAAATCACTCACTTGCAACTTATCTTTGTATCAAGGGCAATTACATCTGCATACAAATCAAGTTGGAAATTGACAAAATTCAACTCACGAGGAGAAAATTACCTTTTACTCCTTACCCTTTCTGGTGATATTGAAAGCAATCCTGACCCTCCCCAAAATATCCTTGCAAACAATGCAACAAATCTGTTTAAAATAACCAGAAAGGTATTTGTTGTGATGATTGTGACTCGTGGGTTCATAGTAAGTGTACAGGCATTAGTAATGCAGCTTGAAATACTTTGCATCATCATCTGATGATTGGTTTTGTTTGGAATGTTTGGCACCTTGTGGCCTGTGGACTCCAGTGTAGGAGATCCAAAAAGCAGTACAGTGTGACAATTGTGATCTATGGATCCACACTAAGTGCTGTAGCATTGACGACTCAAAATACAGCGATCTCATGCATTCTAGCTGTACCTGGGTGTGTGACACTTGTGACTTCATGAACTTCTCTGATTCTTTCTTCTCAACTAACAATTCCATCAACTGTACTAACTCATATGAGCCACTTCAAAATTATTCTTCTGGCCTTGACTCGAATCCAACCACCATCCCGATGTCAAATTGAAAACAAATCCCAAAAGGGAAAAAAGGAAGGTTCTAAAACTTTTGTTATCAACTTTCAGAGTGTTCAAACAAGACGGCCTCCGTGGAAGGTCTTATCAAAGAAAAAGACCAGATGTCATTATTGGCACTGAAACCTGGCTTAATTCGAAATTACCAGCGCTGAAATTTTCCCAGACAACTATACAGTTGTTCGCAAAGATAGAAATTCAAATACTTATGGTGGTGTACTACAGGCAATAAAAATGACCTGGTTTTCACTGAGCTCACTAAATTAGACTCTGACTTGTGAAATTATCTGACCAAATTCCAATTTCCTAAGGAAAAGAGCATGTGTATAGGAACATTTTACAGACCCAGTCACAATGATCTCACTAGCCTACTTGAGTTGAAAAAATCCCTCCAAAAGCTTGTAAAAATGCTGACAAAAACAAATTCTTGCTGGTGATTTCAACTAACCTAATATTGACTGAGTCAAAACATTATTTCAGGAACTAACGCTTCCTCCGAAGCAGCCAAAATTCTTCTTGAAGTGACCAATTCATTCAATCTTACTCAAATGGTGCAGTCACCCACCAGAGATAACAACATCCTTGATCTTGTTTTTACTAACAATTCACCAGCTGTTACCTCAGCTAATGTCATTCCGGTATAAGTGACCATGATATTGTTGAATTGACCCTAAATATCTCCCCCTCCTCGTAAAAAGCTACCTAAACGTAAAATCTATTTAAAGAAAAAGCTAACATAAAACGTAATAAAAGAAGACCTGACCAAATTTAAACAGCAATATTATACTCAATTCAATAACTCCATTGATGTTGATGAAAAATGGAACTTATTTGAACAAGAAATTTTATTGATTATTGATAAAAACACGCCTCACAAATTCACCTCAACTAAACTAAATCTGCCCTGGTTTACCCAGATCCAACGCCGTCTCTGCAGGAAAAACATAAACTGTTTAAAAAGCTAAGACTAATCAACAAGCCAATGACTGACTACCTATAAAAGCTTTAGAAAGGCTGTCCATAAAAACCTCAAAGTAGCTAGAAACACCTTCATCTGTGATAAACTTAAAAACTCACTTAACGAAACCCAAAGGCATTCTGGTCCTATATCAAAAGATTACAAGTAACTCTGTAGGTGTGTCTGATCTACTAAATAACGGTAAACTCTATGCGGTGACAGTAAAACTAAAGCTAACATTCTAAATGACTAGTTTTTCAGTGTTTTCACAGAAGAAAACACCTCCCAAATTCCTGTAACTAAACCACTTACCAACAGCAAAATAAACCAACTTATAATTACCCCAGAAGGTGTCAAAAGCAACTGCATAACCTAGACCCCAACAAAGCCTCAGGTCCTGACCAAATACCACCATGGTTTCTAAAAGCACACGCTGATGACCTCTATGAAATTCTAACTGATCTCTTTCAAACCTCTGTCGATAATGGTACTATCCCTAACAAGTGGAAAGAAGCAAACATATGTAGCATTTTAAAAAAAAAGGTGATAAACAAAACCCAGCTAATTACAGACCTGTTTCCTTCACCTGCGTTTGTAGTAGAATCCTTGAGCATATAATCCACTCACATGTGATGAAATTCCTTCATGAGCATAATATCTTAACTGATTTACAACATGGCTTCCGTGCAAAAAGATCGACTGAAACACAACTCCTCTTAACAATAAATGATATCTCTAAACAAATTGACCAAAACAGTAACGTCTCTATGGCTATTCTTGACTTCTCAAAAGCCTTTGATAAAGTCCCCCACCAGCGCCTGTTACCCAAACTTTCCGCCTATGGCATTGATGGAAATTTTCTGGCCTGGTTTGCATCATTCCTCAACAACCGCATCCAGCGTGTTGTTTGCGATGGTGAAATCTCTGATTCTAAACAGGTTTTATCCGGTGTACCACAAGGTACTGTCTTGGGTCCATTACTTTTCCTCTTATATGTAAATGACATCCCTGATAATATAAACAGCAGTCAGACTGTTTGCTGATGACTGCCTTGTGTACAGAACAATTGATAACCCCTCTGACCAACAAATCCTCCAAGATGATCTTAACAAACTTGAACAATGGCAAAACAAATGGCAAAATGAATTTCAACCTCTAAATGCTACATCTTGTCAATTTCCTCTAAGAAATGCTTTAAATCACCTGTTTATACCTTATGCAACCAGCCACTAAAACATGTCAACTCCCATCCATACCTAGGTGTTGAAATTGATAATAAACTTAGATGGGATAAACATATACATAATATAACCAAGAAAGCTAACTCTATACTTGGCCTATTAAAACGTAACCTCTCAAACTGTCCCACCGACGTTAAATCCACTGCTTATAAAGCTCTAGTCAGGCCAGTGCTTGAGTACGCATCTGCAGTCTGGGACCCCCATCACCAGTGCGATGTGGATAAACTTGAATCTATTCAAAGGAGAGCAGCCAGATTCTGTATGGCAGACTATAAATCTAGTGTAAAAACATGCTTCATAAATTAGATTGGCCACTGCTTAAAACAAGAAGATACAACACTCGGCTACATATGCTATATAAAATCAATAACAATCTTGTCGCCATCAATAAAGATGAACTTATCCCCACTGTCAGAACTAATACAAGAAGTAATCATGACCTTAATTTCCAGGTTCCCTATGCTAAAAAGAATGTATATAAACACTCTTTCTTCCCTCACACACTAAAGGATTGGAATGCTTTACCGTCAGACATTGTTCATGCACCAAGTCTCAACTGTTTCAAAGCTAAACTTACTAACACCTGTATTGCTAACTAGTTTTTTTTGTATTATTATTTTTTACTCATACTTTTTACGCTCGGTTGGCGTTCATGTCCTCTTTAAGGATTTTTGCCGACTTAACCGATTCAGATTAAGTACTCTTACTTGCTTCCGAGTTCTTCTTTGGTAAGAAAGGTTGAGATAACTAATTAATAAATGACTAACGTTAGTGGAAGTACTAACTGCAGTGTACGCAGTGAAGCCTAAAGGTTTAATATTTAAAGCCTACGTTTCAGTGTTGTCTTGGTCACTTATACGTTAGGCTAGCCTACATCGTTAGGTTAAGTTATACTTAAGACTTACGTTCGGTAAAGGAAATCAGCAACAACACTGAGCCATCAAAATATGCACTTCTTATCTGGTAAATTTCCCAAAAAAAGTTTTCTTCTGAAGCAAGAGAAAGACATGTGCTTTCAGATCGTTCGTATTTAAATCAGAAAATGAATGGTAACGTAGGCCTAGATATCATTCAACTTTTAAGATAACAGTAACACTGAAGTGGGGGTATACTTCTAATATAGAATTACTGACAGTCTGCAGTAACATTTTAGTGTCAACATGAACACCCTTTCAAAAGGGGCTTTCGTGGCATTTAATTTTGATGTATGGATATTAATAAAGAAAGCAGTGGCGTGTCTAAGGGGGCCCGAACGAAGTGGAGTTTATCCCTCTAAAGATATATCATAGCCCCCTCCCCCATCCCCTTCCACAAAAACCTTTTACTTCTGCAAAATTTCCATCTTCGTCAATTTTGGGGGGAATCTCCTTCATTTGGGGGAAATTTCCTACATTTTCGTGAATTTCCGGGAATTTTTCTTCCATTTCCAGGAAAATTCTTTACTTTCCAGTAAATAATAATAATAAATAAATAAATAAATAGATCTAGAAATATTTAAAAAAATTCTGACCATATAATATTGAAATTTGAAGAAGAAAAAATTAATATAAATGTCATTATATCCCTGAAATTATAGCATGCAAGTGAGACATGTTGGGTTACAGGAGAAGCCTTGAAATTTCCACTTAAGCCCATCATATACTTTAAATTAAGCTCACTATGTCCATAAAAAGGGGTCCTCCGAAACGTGCATGTGAATTTTCATTAGTTTCTAGCTTAAAATCAAGTTGTCCAGGGCTCCAGCCTCAAGCATGTCAAGGGTCCACAAATGTAACTTTGGATTATTTTTAGGAAACCAAAAACGTAAAATGACCATAAGCAACGCAGCCATTATAGGGGAAAATACCGGCGGAAACCGATTTTAGACAATGACAAAAACGGAATAAATTGGACTAAAAGTAATTTCTCTGCTTTTCATAAAAAAATTTGTAAGGGTGAAACTTTTCGTTCGTGAAGCGCGTAAAATTTTTATGTTTTTCTATTCTAAGAGTCTAGGATGGCTCAGATAAAACGCAAGTATAGAATTTAGTGGCAGTCTTTTAATATTTCGAATGGAACAATTTTAAACTTTGAATTGTAAGTTGAAAAAAACTGACGTTTCGATGGAGGAACATTGTTTTGGCAAAATCTGAATCAATTTGAAAGAAATTGTTTATTTGGTATCAACTTAAAACTAAGTCTTGTAAATGATCAAAAATGGCCTTCAGAAGGCAACCCAAAACTAAAAGTGATTTTGGATAATAAAACAATGACAGTCTTTGGTCTTTAATAACCCTTGATCTTTTGTACTACTCTTTTGTTTGTATGCGAGCACATATATACGCAAAATTCGGGCAATTTTACATACATGAGGCAGGCAGCCATGTTTTTAGAGGAGTCACCAGGGTGGGACAGGCACGGGTGAGACTAACGGTTGATATTGAGCCGAAGATCTTCCAGTTTGCACCAAAATACAAGATTGATCAATTTTGGACGAAGCAACTTCAATTTTGGACCAAGAATCGCCAATTTCGACCTAAAATCTGCAGTTTTGCTTTCAAAATCTTCAATTTTTGACCACAAATCCTCAATTTTGGACCAAAAGTTACAATTGAGGGTCAAAAATCTTGAAGTTCAAACCCAAATCTACTGTACAACTTAACAAAGGACACCTTTAATGTTGGATCAAGCTATGGCATGTAGGTGTGTCTTAAAAGAAGTCTGAGGTGATTTAAATGTTTCGTTAAATGGTTTTATGATAGGGCAAACCAATGTTACAAAATGTTTAGTTGTTATGCTTGACAATTCTTTGAATTTTAAAAGAACATATGATTATATTTACCAGAAAGTAAAACAAAAGCTCTTATATCTTCAAAAATTCAGGCAAATTTTTCCAACCAACAGATGACATTACTTCTTAATGCATACGTGCTACCGCATATCCAATAATGTTACACTGTATGCGGAACTTTTAGCAAAATGAATGATAGCAAATTGCAAAAACAAACAAGGAAACAAAAAAAAAACATAATGCATGCAGGCAAGCAAGACTTGTAAATAACTCATCTTGGGAGACTCCAATTGATGAATTCACTCAGTGATCTTAGTTTTATTGAAATAACGGAAAAAAAACACACAACAATCTTGTCAGTTCAGATGCAATTATGATGTAAAAATGTGTTACTAATAATGCCCAACCATTTGTGTGCAATAAGATATTGCCACTCATCAAAGGACAGTGCTACAAAACAGCAAAACAAGGTTCAAAGACTCAAAACTGGTACGGACGCCACCATGTGCCAATGCAGAACCTAATTTTACCGAAATTTTTTCATCGTTCCAGGTTTCAAAACATGGAATAATCTACAGATCTAGGTGATCTAGAAAGAACAAGCCAATGTCTTTATTCTTTTTAAAGGCAATCTTGATACTCAATTCTCTCCACCTCCCCCACGCCACCCCTTCCTTAAAAAAAGAAATGAAAAGCTGAAATGGCTATACCAGTATACTGCAGTAGAATATTAAAACAATAGTCCTTGATTTAGGCAAAAATTTCAAACGGACAAACTTTGGCAATGTTTGGACAGTTGGACACCGTTATTTGTTATATGCCACCCAAAAAGTGATGATTTAGCCATTTGAAAAACTAAAAACTGAATTTAATAAAAAACTAAAAGCTGAGTGTTTATTGAAAAATAAAAGAAGCGTCCGTTAATCAGATAATTATAATCGCATTATAATCAGATAATGCCTGCGTCGGAGCGTGCGCAGATGTGATGGAATTTTTGTTGGACGTCAGTCCTTGGTTACGCATGTGGGAGTAGATAAAGGGTCACTTCTCAGAGGCCAGAAGAACCCATTTCCCGGTGCACTGGTTGGTTACAAACGAAAAAATACCACTATTAAAGCTTTACGTTGCAGCTAGTCGGGAAATGTAGCTTAATTTTTGGAAAGTTTTCTATATGATCTTTCTGGATATTTTGTCAATTTTTCTGAATATTTTCTTCGACTTTCGTAAACGTTCCGTAAACGTTCTTGAAGTACCGATGGGTATAGATTCGTGTATTGGACAAACAAGTCAATGATTATGTAAACAGTCCGTGAGAAAGTTTTTCAACAACTAGGTTATGTATTTACAGATTTATGTGTTAATATGTTATCAGGTGTTTAGCTCATGCAACACCTTGTGCATTCCACGCGAAGTGGCAATAAGGAAGTTCCTTCGTTGTGTTATATATTACCTTGAATTGATCGTGAGGTCACTTCATGAATATTCAGATTTAATGACTTAATCAGTTTAGGTGTATTTCAAGTGTTTAGTTAAAGCATGGAGCTATAACTGAGATAATTGCTCCATGGTTAAAGACACGAGTCGGAAGAATTTATTCCATCGTGATGAGCGTTAGGCCTGAATGAACTCGACAATCCTAAATGATTAGTTCAATGGTCAAGCAAGTTTATCTTATAGAAAAGAGGACATTGAAATAAACAAAATGGTGAAGGAAGCATTCAAAAATCGTATTCCGTTAAGGAGATATTCAAGTTTAAAAGCTCTGTCTTATCTGTGTAGAAATGACTGGTGTAGTACGTCTACTATGGAAGGTTGTGTCTTCATCCTCACTTTCTTAACAATGTTAATGTATTTTAAAGAAAGTTTGTTTAATTGTTTTACTATTTAAATCATTTTCCTCAAATTTTCTTCACGTGGTAAATTATAAATACCCTTCCTAGATTCAGTTTTACTACTTATAGACATATCCCATGGTTTTAAAGCCACAAATTCCCAGCACAAAATATGATGGAATACAAAAAGATTTTGATGAATCTGAAGCTATGACATCACAACTAGTCTAATTTCAGTCGTTTCTACACAAATGATACCAAACTTTAAACCTAGATATCTAGTAGGATTGTTACCCTAAGTAAACCAAATGAACACATTACTCCCATTATAAAGAATTTACACTGGCTACTCATTCATCATAGAATTGTTTTTAAAATACTTGTTTTTGTGTATAAGTCTACTCATGCATTGTCTCCTACATATATATCTAATCTTTTAATCCCATATAAGTCTCCCCGCCAGTTCATGCGTTCTAATTTCAAACTTCAATTAGCTATTCCACGTACTTCTAGAACATGGAGTAAACGTTCATTTTCTTCTGCTGCCCCCTTTTTATGGAACAGACTTACAGACAACATCAAACTTAGGTCTTCCCTCAATTCTTTTAAATCATCGGTAAAGACATTACTCATGGGTTCTGATTCTGTTCAATTTTAAGCTTATATTTGTTCTTGTATGTATGTATTTTGCAGTATTCTTTACTACTATTTCTTTTATGCCACATTGTTTTGCATTAATTGTTGTGTCGCTGCGCCATGAGCATCACTTTTGACAGTTTGATGGATACTGGCGCATAACAAGTATTCATTATTATTATTAAGATTGTTGAATGTTTTTGTTTCTTTTGAAGTCCTCTTTTATATGAGATAGAGTTGCATGACCCCTGAACTAATCCTTTAGGGGATTATTGTTATTCGCTGTGAGCCAAGAGTGTAAAAGTTAATAGTGAAATATATTGTACGTTTAAATCATCAGAATATAATGCACTACCATATAATGAAATATTTTACTTAATTAGAAACAGGTTAAACGAAACTGCTTTAGGGCAAGTGTTTAAAGATAGATTTTCAAAGTCAAGTAAAATGTTGATATTTTTTTTTTTTTTGCAAGCTCTGAAAAGTTAACAAAATGTGTGGCGGACCTGTAATTTATCAATTGTTTCACCATTTCTTTTATTGAATAGGTTTTCTGCTGCGGTAGCCAAGGTCAACGCAGTTAATGAATTACAACAGGGCTGCGCTCACTTGGCAATATGCTGATGCAGGAAATAAGTAACCAGCGTCAGATTATTAGTATTACGTAGCGAAATTAAAACAAAGCAAAAGCAAAGCAATCAGGCAAACTAAACCAAACTTGTGAGGCATCGTTAGCGAGGTCAATGGAAATTCAAGAACCGCAAGCAATACATATAGACATACAATCGCGGAACTCAGACCGCCAGGCGGCGTGAACAGGTCATAGCGGGACTCCCCAGCCTGATAGAGTTATGGTATAATTGGGGGAAGTGATGCATGTGTATCTGTTAGTATTGCGTTATTCATAATTCTGTAGATATTCATCACTATGCATATTTGAAATTAAACGCCAAGTAAAGGCAAATAAACTCCTTTTTCTTGTAAGAGCATTAAAGGGGGCGTACCTGGAGTTCTATTCACCCTGTGACAGCGGGAACCAAAGCCAATTTGTCCCTTCCCATTTGCAAATAAGTTTTGGATATATTAGAGATTCCCATCAATGTTTATATGTTTGTTGGGCATTGGCGGCGGCAGGATTTGGGTCATGAAGCAAAGAGGGGCAATTTTGGCTCATAGAGGGCAAAAATCAATAAATCAGACAAAATATGTCACTTTACAACATTTTCTGGGAGAACGTGGGTGGGGAGGAGGGGGCAGCCTGGGGGAAATTCCCCGTAGCGCCGCCACTGTTGTTGGGACAATCATCAAATCTGGCCCCAGTTTTTATATCTTCATACAACACTGCTGCCCCTTTAAAACCGAGAAAGGGTTATTTTAGAACATTTGCCTCAAAGCCATTAAAGAAACTGCAGTACTGATGGTGGGTCTCCCCTGGGTCTCAAACATACTGCATCAGACACTGAAATATAGGCCCTAAACCAGAATTGATACGACCACGTATGGGATGTAAGCACAGGTGATCCCGGTGGGGACTGGAGGGGGTGGGGGAAGAAGGTATGTGCCCAATATTTTGTTGGGGGACGAATATGATTATGTCCCCCTAAAAATGAAGCCTTATATAAAGCCTATAAGCTGGCTACACCACTGTCTGGGTTCTTCCCGCCAATGTTGAAAAGACACTAATTGTAAGCTACACATTTAATACTCTAATAAAAACACACTCAGACACAATGTTTATAGTAAAACATTTATATTCATACAGTATCACGTTGCATATATTATCATCAAATAAATACGACAATTCCACATTGCATTTTACGATCCCTAAAGGCTGAAAGGAATATTCCCGTTTTTCATTTTCATATATATGATAGAGGCCCAACATTCTGGTGTACAAATCATGTTAATATCTTATTACGTTTGGTTCTTGCATTTCAAAGATTTCAAAGGTGTGTTGCAAATTCGGTGACTTTGCAGTGTTTTTATGTTTATGTATTTCTTCAAAATGATTGAAAAGATGCTTTATTGAATCATTGAGATAGAGTTTAACATGCGGTTTTAATTGCAAGAACATGCTTTGGCCATCTGCCCATGTACCTTACACCTCTGTACTTTCTAAATGAAAGAAAAATCAATTCTTATTTGATAGAAATACGTAAGGATCTTGGGTCTGCAATTATGACATCACATTTTACAGTTCGGTTCGTACCGCCGATCGGGGGATTCAATAAGTCCCCCGATCGGGAGACTCAAGTATGCGCACTGAGCTTACAGTGATATATGGAAGCCGCCATTTTTATTGTGAAGTTTCAGTCATAGACGCTTGTCAGTCGTTGCATTGAAGGATTGTAACAAAGTTTGCTTTGTTCATGTTAAACTTCACGAAAGTAAAACAACTTCGTTGCTATCACGCATTTATTGCTAAATAATTTTCACAAATCCCCGAGTTATTTCTCATAATTTCAGAAAATTTTGTTAAAGCGCGACTCCCTAACAGTGGAGGCCGTGACACACCAAACGCGACGCGACGAACAATCTTTTTAAACACAATTGAATCAAGCAAAGGAAAATACACATTTTGAACTCTTGTTTTCATAGATGGATCATCATCGTATGGCTATTCAGATGATAACTGAAATTGATTGAAAAGGCGTTTCTACGCCCATTATAGCAAAATTTGCGTCGCGACAGAAAATCGCGCCCCAATAAAGCGAATATCTCCACAGCTTGAACAAAAAAGCATTTGTAGCCAATTTTGCACTATCACCAGAAAACCCGCTCAATTATAAACTTCATCTTGTGTAAGCAAAAAGTCAAAACAGCTTATAATATTTGTTTCTGCATAATTATCTAAAATATCGCTCGCCGCGTCGCGTTCGGTGTGTTACGGCCTTAACACATAATAAGAATTCATCGCTTGTCTTCAAATTGATCGTAAAACCGGCGCACGGTGAATTTTAAAAGCGCACGGTGAAAAGATAATTCATATTCATCATTTGAAATCGTGAAAACAAATTTGAACCCTTCGCAATGGTTGAATTCCTCTCGCTCGAAATTGGTCTGATTCGTATGTTATTCCTATATAAACTTTGAATTTGGATTGATGCATTGTGGGATACTTCTGTAAAGGATCCTCCGATCGAGAGAACAAAACTGTTCTCCCAATCGGGGGTACGAACCGAACTGTTTTATCAACACACTTAATCATTTGCGACTACACACTGGTAAAATCTTTGAAATGCATATCGACCTGATTTTTCCAGCACGTTCTTATGAAGCGTATGATATACTCCATCTCAATGAATTAACGAACGGAATATGCTTCAAGTAAAGTTTAGGAGGAGGCACTTCATTGTCTTGGATTTGCCCTTATGACATCATACTGAAAGCTGTGAGGTCACTTGTCAACACACTCGCACAATTTTTGAAATGCAATAACTCCTAAATGGGAAAGAAAATAAAAATAATAGTCTTTAATAGTCCTATAGCATTTATAAATGAAAACTCACGAGAATATTCCTTTCGTATTGTACATGAATACATCATAACCAATACAAAATCAGAAATAATAAGAAAGCCCTTTCACAGCTTCATATAATTACGCACATATAGACCTAACTACATTGCATTATTGTTACATATACATGGTATGGTATGATGAAAATGTAGGTCTATTTGACAAGCATTACTGTTACAAACGACAAAGTATGCAAACCTGCCTTGAAGTCGAGTCAATCCCATCAGGGTACATGGTACCCAAGTTAGAATTAAAGGAAAGATGTCGTCCCATGCATACATTCAGAAGTGAACGCCGTCGTTCTGGTAACGTCACTTCCGGTTTTCAATTTTCCCTATTGATCGCGAGAAATATGTGATGCTATCAATCACACACCCGCGAGACGGGCCGAATTCTCGCAATCTATAAGGAAAATTAAAAAGCTGAAGTGACGTTGCAAGCACTGCGGCATTCACTTCTTAATTTATTTATGGGACGATACCTTTCCTTTAAATTTTCTTCCAGCAAACATTGCTGCTCATCGGAAAATTTCCTTTAAAGGATTAACTTAGTGGTGAAGCATGTATCTTACATGAAAGAGGACTTCAAAAGAAACAAAATGGTGAAGAAAAAAACATTCAAAAAATCTTATTCCATTAAAGAGATATTCAAATTTAAAGTTTGGTATCATTTGTGTAGAAACGACTGAAATTAGACTAGTTGTGATGTCATAGCCTCAGAATCCTCAAAGTCTTTATGTATTCTATCATATTTTGTCCTGCGATTTTGTAGCTTCAAAACCACGGGATATGTCAAAAGAGTAGTAAAACTGAATAAAGGAAGGAAATTTATGATATACCACCGGAAAAAAGTTTGAGGAAAAATAATTTAAATCGTGAAAAAAGTTAAATATACTTTCTTTGAAATACATACAGATTTTGAGGAATCTGAGGCTGTGACATTACAATTAGTCTGATTTCAGTTGTTTCTACACAAATGATAGCAAACTTTAAACTTGCATATCTCCTTAACGTAATACGATTTTTGAACGCTTTCTTCACCATTTTGTTTCTTTTGAAGTCCTCTTTCATCAGTTCATATAAGATAGACATGCTTGACCACTGAACTAATCCTTAAAATGTTTTGCAATTCAGAAAAATATGAAATAAAGTTTTCCTGCGCTTACAGAAAACTCAAGTTTACAAATATATTTCCCTTTTGACTTGACAGTCCAGTTCGTACGCTCGACCGAGAGATCTCATAGCTCGCCCGTTCGGTAGATCAGGACATGCGCAGTACGAGTCTATTCAATAACAAAGCTTGGCCATAGTTTTTGGTGGTGTAGTCGCTTTTTATGTATCATTTCTTAATACTCAGTTTCATTAAAATAAAATGAAGATACAAAAGTCTAACTTGACTCTTTTAATATTTATTACAATGAAAGTCAAAATTAATTTTCGAACTTCAAAATGTTTTTTCTTCAGAAAATCCTCTTAGAGCGAGATTGCCTAACGGTAACACATAATAAGAACTTGTCACTCACCGCTTTTCTTCAAATTTCTCGACCTTGTCGAATATTTCGCGGTAAAATTTCAAAGCACACGGTGAAAAGATAATTAATATGCCATTATTTCATATCGTGCAGAAAAAATTGAACACTTCGCAGTGGTTGAGTTTCCCGCATTCGAAATTGATCTGATTCTTATTTGATTCCTATACAAAATTTATATTACTTGCAGTACGGGTCGTGTACTGCCGATCCTTGGACTCAATAAGTACCCCAATCGGGAGACTCAAGCATGCGCACGGAGCTTACAGTGATATATGTAAGCAGCCATTGATATTGTGAAGTTTCAGTCATAGACGCTTATCAGTCGTTTCATTGAAGGTTTGTAATAAAGTTTGCTTTGTTCATGTTCAATTTCGCGAAAGTAAAACAACTTCGTTACTATCACGCACTTATTGCTAAATAATTTTCACAAATCCCCAAGTTATTTATCATAAATTCAGAAAACCTTGTTAAAGCGCGACTGCCTAACGGTTACACATATTAAGAATTCATCACTTTTCTTAAATTTCTCGAAAACCGCACGGTGAATTTTGAAAAGATCATTTTTCGTGAAGTAAAATTTGAAGCCTTCAGAGTGGTTGAGTTCCCCGCACTCGAAATGTGTCTGATCCTTATGTTATTCCTATACAAACTTTTAATTTGGATAGATGCATTGTGGAATACTTCTGTAAAGGATCCCCTGATTGGGAGAACACTACTGTTCTCCCGATTGGGGGTACGAGCCGGACTGACTTGATATGATGATTGGAAGGTCATACGGTTTTAATTGCATGAGAAACACTCACTACCAATACAACATTGCCTTTTAAGGCCAGTTGTCGTCTCTAACGCACACAATAAATATAATTCAAGTGGGTTTCGAAATACAACGGTACAATGTGCACTTACATTGATAAGCCAACCAGTATCGCTTTGGAACAAAATGTTCGCCGCCACATTTTAATCACGATAGATGGCCTTTAATATATCTGATCTCAATGCAATATTCTCTTTAATTTCCAGAAGAAAAAACAAAACACAAATCATCAAAATATAATATATTCTATAATTTCATTGGTTGATTTATTTCAAAGCGGAAGCAGTACTTCCCAACAGTGATTTAATGAATACTGGGAATCTTGTCTCAAGGTAATTGCCTGACCCGTCACCACTAAATCCGATATATACTAGTAACGTCACTTCAGCTGCCGTATTTGATTGGCTTGTCGGCGATTATGGAAATATTTAGACCAATCACAAACGTTGGCTTTGTAGTGATTTGTTTAATTTTATTTCCATGTCAAAACTATACCTTGCCTTTAAATAAATCAACATAGGCAACACATTTCATGTTATCCACAGCAGCATGTTAAAGAAAGAAAGGTATCGTACCATAAATACATTAAGAAGTGAATGCCGCCGTGCTGGTAACGTCACTTCCGGTTTTCAGTTTTCCCTTTCGATGGCGAGAAATTTGCAATTATCGATCTGACATCTGTCGGACCGAATATTGGGCCTGATGTGTTATCGATAGCATCACATATTTCTTGCGATCAATAAGGAAAATTGAAAACCAGAAGTGTTGTTACTTGCACGACGCCGTTCACTTCCGAATTTATTTATGGGACGATACCTTTCCTTTAAAAGATTAGTGCAGTGGTCAGATATGTTTATATTATATGATAGGGGGCAAAAAGATAATCTGAACACGGAGCAACGATTTCAATATCTTGTTCTGTTCTCTTCTATGTTTAAACTTGACAGGGCTCCTAGAAATCTCTTGATGTTCCGGATAAAAGGTTTTACCCCAAAACGTCAGTTCCTTGTGGTTTACTCTTACTCTACCAGCACTGTTTCGAAAATACTCCTGGGAGGCGGGGCCAAAGACGGGGCACCCAAAACGGCGTTAATATCGCCGTGTGGTAGAGTAAGGGCCAACGACCCTTATATGAAGTTCCCTTTCGGTGGCAAACCATCTTTATTGAACGAGGTACGAACGTAAGGAACGTGGCAGCCCATTATGCGTCTAGCCGTTTGTTGATAGGTGCTATTCAAGATCAGGTAGCTAACAGGATTTTACCAGCTATTGCTGTAAGGAAAGTACGATACGTACAGTGGTGTATCACAGTGTGTTTAACCAGTTCTCAGTGGTTATATAAAATGTAGCACCACAGGGATGAAGGGCGGAGCAAGGTGTCCGCAGTACCTGTACAGCTGTTCAGTGGTTCCGACAGAACATCGATGTGGCCCAAAAAGTATGAAAGTCAGAAAATGAGAAATAAAAATCAATTATTATCTATTATCATTTAGAACGTTTTCAAATATGATGTAAATTACTATAACTTTCGAAAACATCGCTAAACGTTTTCTCATGACTTTTCCACGGCACTCCTGGTTATTAATCTACCTCGTGCTCCACGAATTTGTTCGATGTTCCGGGTAAAATACTTCATTCATAAATGACAGTTACTTGTGATCAACTACCCTTACACAAAGTCCCCTCTCGGCGGTAATCCATCTTTATTGAAAGAGTTACGAACATTAGGAGCGTGGCAGCCCATGATGCGTTTAGCTGTTTCTCGATACGCTCTATTCATAATCAGATAAATAACAGGATTCCACCAGCTATTACTGTAAGGCATATAGTACGTAAAGAACTCGTATAATGGTGGCGTGTCGTAATGTGATCTAAGGTACATTGTGATGTCAACGATCATTGGCACATACGCCAAATAGAACGCCACTGTCATGACGAGAACTGTTCTGAGAGCAAGTAACTCCACTTTATATCTACTGCTGATACGTTTTAACGTGGATGGTATATGCTGCAATGACGTCCTCCTCGGATCTGATGATACACCTGGTTCCCTTGGAGACGGTAATGACGTCATATCAT
>JAIGNY010003885.1:272500-295000 GCA_020152595.1 Chiridota heheva
CATACTGCCATAGAGGCATTATGCATTAGCATCCAAAGGGGGTGGAATCCCCTATAATTATTATTATTATTATTATTATTATTATTATTATTATTATTATTATTATTGTTATTATTATTGTTATTATTATTATTATTATTATTATTATTATTATTATTATTATTATTATTATCATTATTATCATTATTATTATTATTATTATTAATATTATTATTATTATTATCATTATTATTATAATCATTACTACTATTATTACTATCATTATTACTATTATTATTATTATTATTATTATTATTATTATTATTATTATTATCATTATTATTATAATCATTACTACTATTATTACTATCATTATTACTATTATTATTTTTATTATTATCATTATTATTATTATTATTATTATTATTATTTTTATTATTATTATTATTATTATTATTTTTATTATTATTATTATTATTATTATTATTATTATTATTATTATTATCATTATCATTATCATTATTATTATTATCATCATTAGTATTATTAATATTATTATAATAATAATAATTATTATTATTATTATCATTGTTATTATTATTATTATTATTATATTAATAATAACAATTATTATTATTATTATTATTATCACTATTGTTTTTATTATTGTTATTATTAATATTATTATTAGTAGTATTATTATTATCATTCTTATGTCATTGTTGCTGTTGTTGTTGTTATTATTATTATTGCTGTTGTTGTTATTAAAATTATCATTATTATTATTGTTGTTGTTGTTATTGTTATTATTATCATTTTGCAAAATTTAAAAAAGTTTCCTTTCAAATATTGAAAAACTGCCTTTAGCCTAGTATAGCTGTCTTAGTACCCGAATTTCTCGAGTCTGGGGGTGGAGAGGGGTGGTGGGGGGGGGGGGGGATACGAAAAATCCTACTTAGGCCTACAAGCGGAAAATCGAGGGGAAAAGCTGCTTTGGTTTGTCCCGGCCCGAAAGATGTAGACATGGGTAAAAAAAATATTTCGTACAGCTAAATATGATTATATATTCGGAAATTGAGAGAGCTATGTCCGGGAATAAGAGACTGTAAATTTACCCAACATTTAAACATTTTCTATAGTATGCTGGACAATTATAGTCTTATCAACACAACTTTAACACTCCCTCATAAAAACATATTCTCAAACGTATATTTCCATGTATTTATCCAACGGTCTGACCCTTGAGATAAATAAACAAATAAAACATCGACTGCATTTTGATATAACAAAGCTATAAATTGAGTGACAGCGACTGGGCAAAAAAGAAAGTTCTCTTTTCTGCAGTTCTGTATAAGCAATGTACTCATTCTTAAAGGAAGGTATCGTCTCATAAATAAATTCAGAAGTTAACGCCACCGAGCTCTCAACGTCACTTCCGGTTTTCAATTTTCCCTATTGATTGCGAGGTATCTGCAATGCTATTAATCACACATTCACTAGACAGAACACAGAAGTCTACGTGTGTTATCGATAACATCACTAATTTCACGCAATCAGCAAGGAAAATTGAAAACCGGAAGTGACGTTATCAGCACAGCGGCGTTCACTTCAGAATCTATTCATCTTTTAATAGTAAAATTTTCTTGAAAAGCAATAAAAATGGCGAACTGCATGATTCATGCTCATTTCTGCAGCTGATATTAATTTGCATTCAAGGCTCATGAATTTCCTAAAAATATGGAAGTATTATTATTCCAGTATTCTGGAGGTTAGACGTGATAAGCTGTTGATATCAAACTATATATGCTGATGAGTATAAATAACTAGATGCAACAATCTGACTTAAAGATTAATGTTAAGGCGGGGTGTTTATACGCGTATTTAATGCACGGGGCAAAGGACTCTGACACGAGTAGAACAGTTCGGGAGCAACCCAAAAAACTGGGTACTTAAAAATAAAAAATTGAAATTTTGGACAATCCGGAGCGGAAAATGAGAAACCCCATATGTTTAGTGTGGGCTAGTCAAATGTGTAGGCTCATTCTATGACGTAATACATAAAAGTACCCAATTTTTTGGGTATTTCAAAGTACCCAGTTTTTTGGGTTGCTCCCGAACTGTAGAATAATCTGAATTTAGAAGGGTAATTAGCGAGTCTAACAGTGCGTTAAATACGTATATAAACACGATGCCAAAATATTAATCTTTTAATTAAAGTTCCGTGTTAGATTGTTTTAAATGCATAAAATCAACAAAAAAGAATGAACTACGAGGAAAGTTTACATATATTCCTTGATTTATTTTAGAATTCACCTGTTGTAAAAATGGAATGAACCAAATGATGACGGTCGTGCATGAACGGGAGTTATTGCATGGGTCATGATAATGCAAATACTTCATACAAATTTTATAAAGCTGCTTAAAAAGGGAGGCTCGTTTCATTAAAATACGGTAAAATTAGGGATGCGATATTTTGACGTCACTTCCGGTTGTGGACGCAAGATCCGATTCACTGTCTGTTTGTACATCCAGACACTAGCATGTACGTTGTGTGTGCCGAGTTACATACACAGCTCATTACGTTACTGTGACGACGAGAAACTTTAGTTTTGTTTTTCAACGCGTTTGTCAAAAAGAAAAAGCGAAAGTGAAATATTAGTTTTATAATACTACACTAATAGTCACCAAATAAAAATTACTGAGACAAAAAAAGAGAAGAAGATGAAAGCAAAAGTGCAATAAACTATCGGGGTTCGGACTCATGACTGTTCGTTTGAAGAAAAAAAAAAACCACATTCGATCGCCGTAACCAACTGGGCTGACTCATGTAATGACCTTTGAGCGGTTTAAATTACTATATTTCTTCCAATACGAAACAACGAATCGCGCGGCAAAATTTCAACCAATCAAAAAAAAGGAATTCTAAATATTGTGCACATATGACGATTTCGCCTCTTTAACATTGAATAGTCAAATCTATATTCAATACGAATGTGACTTTCTGAACAAATTATCCTTGAATTATGTCAGTATGTCAAAAGCACTTGTGGTTCTGAGTTCGGGCTGATCAAAAGTTGATGTATATAGAAGAGAAGGCAGCTCAAAATCTTCTCAAAATAATTCTTTAAATTTCTGTCCTAAATTTCAGTTACTGAAAATCATCAGACGGTTTTCTCCTGCTAAATTTTGAGTGTGACGGAGATTCAAAACCTCTTTGCGATCTTCAACCACTGCCATTCAACTAACGTTGTTGAAGGATTGGAAAGTAATAAGTTAACAAATGGAAATTCATACGTTTTATTGCTGCGATATCACAAATTTTCAATAGAATTTGCATAATTTATTAAAGCAAAGCCAGAAAATTCAGTGTTGTAAAATGGTCAATTTTTTAACGATTTTGAATCAAAGATATTGCTATTTTCATTGTTTATGTCATAATGTATTCAGATGAAGCTTAAGTTGTTGTTACCTGTCCATATACCTTTCAAGCAAGGACTGAAATCATTATTGTGATTGGTCCTTATATAGTTCTTGTCGTTTCTTACTTTGAATGAAATTTACAGAAATGTTTAGACAGTTTCATCCAACGTTCATGTTTTGATAAGGAAATGTAAAAGATATTTTTGATAAGACTAAAGAACTAGATGCCCTATAGAAGGATTTCATCACGTGACTCTAACTCAACCGGGTCTACTTTGCAGGGCAGCGGCGGCGTTGCGTTTCACCCGTCTTCACACAGCTCAGTCACATCACACGTACATCAAACATACTACATGCTAACCTACCAGTACCAGTTCAGCGAACTTTACTAATTGTAGTTTTTATACAAAATGATTATAATATACTACCTGGAGAAAGTTCAATCAAAAATAATTCAAATAGTTTAAAAGGTAATTCAATTTTCTTTAAAAACATTAACAATTGTTAAGAATGTGAGGATAAGGGCGTTAACCTTCCTTCGTAGACTTACAACAAGTCATTTCTACACGAGACAAAGCTTTAAACTTTTAGTACTAGTAGTTTCTTCACCGTTGTGTATTTCTTTAAGTTCTCTTTCATATAAGATACACTTGCTTGACCACTGAACTAATCCTTTAACATTAGCTAGATGTCTATCATTCTAATGTCATTGTAATGAAATTTACATACATTTTTGGACGGTTTCATGATAAAAGCACATTTTCACGGATTTCTTTTTTTTGTTTTGAAAAAGCTTTAATCAATCATCACATAGCACGTTTCATAACCTGCTGCAGTATTTCCCCTGAACGATGCATAGGCTATCCAACGTTTATTTAGGAAATCGATGGAAATAAGATTCAATTTGTGTGATTTTCTTTGCACAACTTGTCGTTTCCTAGATCATTCACACATGTATAATGTATGGAAATGTTGGGACAGGTTTAATAGTAATTATTTTTTGGAAAATCTATATTTTGAAATGGTTTGATTAAACAATTACATTGTATAATATATAACCGAATCACTGTTCAACGGCTGCAGTACATGACAAGAATAGTCATCACTGCGCGTGCTCTATCTCCACATCGGGAACTTTTCGATGGCCTAATTACTAAAGTGACGGTGGCGGTAAACTACTGTAGTAAAACAAGTGTCTACCCACAGACATGGCACCAGGATATTGTCAAACGATGCTATACACTTGATAGGCACAACACTATGTTACTCGCACATAATGTTTTTTCATCACTCCCATACAGAATACATTTTCCAAAGACAGGTAGTGGAGGTTTCCGACCAGGAGCTGTATTCCCCTGGCCACGATATCGCCACTCTTGGATAACCTGCAGGTTACAATATCTAATGGGAAGAAACTAAGCTTCCCCAGTATCGGAGTAGGCATGTATATTTTCCTCTGGAGACAATTGTTTAACAACTGATAACAATTGTTTCAAAATGGATTTATTTTGTCAAAATGGACTGGAATAAAGCCTTCACATTACCATTATACTCCTTTTTAGGTATTTAATGACCTATGTACCAGAATAGCAAACACAAATTTTGTTAGCTATTCTGGTATAGATTTTTTTTTAGTACCAAAAAAGGAGTATAAAGGTAATGTGAAGGCTTTATACCAGTCATTTTGACAATAAAAATCCATTTTGAAATTAGAAGCTGTTTGATGTTTAAAGGTCAGTTATCGTCTCTTACGTGGAGGTAAATAGATTTGAATTCCGGTGTTTTGATTGGTCGAAGTACAATGGTCCAATATGCAATTGTACTGATATCTGTGTCATTTTCTAATAAAATGTACGCCGCCACATTTTATTCACAATAAATGGCCCTTAAAATGCAATTCCTGGAAACCTAAAAACAAATAATAACGACTAGATGAGATATGTTTGTACTCACCCACTTATTATAGCCTATTCTATGAAGTTTGCATACAATCCCCCAAGTAATGTTTAGAATATTACTCCAGTATGCTTAAACGCAAGGTTCAACGCGGCAACCATTGAGTGTAGCAAGGGGGGATCGGCCGGAACGTTCAAAACCCCTAACGGCTCCTCAAAAGGTTAACAAAAAAAGGTCTATGTTCTTAAACATGTTCTTAAAAAAAATGTTCTTAAAAAAAATGTTCTTAAAAATGCTATAAATTTTGCTAAAGATTCAAAGATTCAGCAAATTTCTTTTTTTCTTCAGTAAAATGTAGTTAAAGACCGATATTTTGTCACAACTCTTTTCCTTTTATGCCTCCCCCCTCCTCCACCTCTCCCCTACATATCTGAGAAGGTTGGATACAATGTCGGCAACCTTTATTTCTTATGTAAGATAGCTGACATTCTACATTTCTTCCTGATTATAAAACTTTGCCCTGATAAAGGTTACGTCTAATAAGATTTCTCCGGCTCCCTCGGGTTTTATGCAACGTCATCATATATGATAGTTCGTGTTAGACTTTGCTATTTCAAAATGTCCTTAATAAAATAATCACCGCCTAATAAATATTTGATTAAAGTGACATTTGAAACAAAAATGACATTTATGACGCCTCAGTTGAATACACAAACATCCCTCACATCCTTCAATTCGCAATAAATGTTGCTACCTGCGTTGATATTACAACAGATTAAAATTCTCAGTGTTTTTTATCAGTGCAAAGATGCATATGTAAATACAAGCATACACATATGTTATGCACAATGCCATAGCTTACCTATTAAAAGATGATAGTTGGCGCTGAGACACATTTTTCATGTACAACCAGTCCAGCAGCATGCCTATTAATAGGTACGTTTATAACACACGAGAATATTGAAGTCACGCTTACGCCAGTGCACCACAACTGGTTATCAAAGGCCGTGGACATTGACTTGGTTGTCGATGTTATGTCTGTCCGTACGTCGTGCCTGTGTTCTCGTTTGGGTCGTATTAAGCGTTTCGTAATAGCATTGTTACTATCATAACCGAGTACGCAGGCGACGACCCCGTCATTGTAATTGTGTGTTCACTCGTCGTCGTCGTCGTCGTCGGAAGTCACGCAACCATATTGTTTAGATGTTGCAATCAAATATCATAGTTTCTAATTAATGTACTTGAAATATTAAAAAATCATTGTGTTGAAAAACATTTAAATTTCCAAATGGCTGTTTCGTGCCAAAAAGCCTAGCAGTATTGTCTATTATTTCGAAAACGGTATGGTGAACATAACAAATGGGAGTGGAACAGTTGTAGCCATGACAGTAATGAAGGTATTTTCACGCGTTTTAAGTTTCCCCAAGCAAAGACATATTCCCAGACGTATATAAAATTTAAAATTTGTAACATTTTATGCGGCTTTAACGTTAGGATAGCAAAGGATCATGGGAAATATCACAAAATGGCGGATTTCATGTAGCAAAATGTTCCTATTTATAGGAACATTTATGTTCCCATTAATAGGCATGCTGCCGGACTGATAACGCGGCAGGATGATAAGCAACACTGCAAAACCCTAATGTGTTATCTTGTTCCATTAATAAGACATTCTTTGTGCATTTTAATATTTATTTTCGCACAAGATAGCCATGCTTGAATGCTAACTTTATTATTTCAACTCAATATGCCATAACACAAAGCAAAATGAATTTGAACTCCACGTTGGTACAATCAATGCATGATCAGCCGAGCAGGCCTTAATTAAACAAAATAACTGGTTGTAAACAGGCATACACAAGACAGTGGTATTGCAATTGATGTAATCCGCTGTACAAAGGTATATTCAATATAGGTAGCATGAACAAATGATTACACATGTGCGAATGATAAGTAGAATACCGATGTTTAACAATTGATGAAGGACATTGAAAATACGTAACCTATTTTAAATATTGATTTATTAGACACCACATGAAACTAGGGAAACATTGAATGTAATTTGGGTCACGTGGTATTATCGTTTCAGAGGCGAAAAGACGTGGACTTTTCACCATCGGTGCTGACGTTAGGTTGTTCAGTATCTGCGAATCATGAAAAATTTCTTTTAAGGGCAGGTGAAATAATAAAACATGAAGCAATGTCTTTCCTTAGGAGAAATGGTCCGTCAATCATTCACACTTAATGCACACATCACCTCAGGCATATAATACACAACTATTTATATTACCAGTTTGCAAACAAATTTCTCCCACTAAGACACTTAACACGGATGAATGATTTCAAGCACAAAAGTGCCCTGATTGCTCAGCACTGGTTTCTGTAATCTTATACACAGAAATAACCTTGTGCTACTTGGCTGCGGTGTGCATGGGAATGACAGATAAACAATCATTGTTTGGAGTGGAAACACAATACACTGAACAGGAAGTCGGGTTGGTAATTACCATATCTGAGTTTTCAGGATTAACCCAGGTATCGGGTGCGGGTAGGCTGAAAGAGAAACTTTTCAGCATGGTAACAACTGACTGCATATCTATTAAATGCATTTATGCGTAAAAGGCATTTCAATTTTGAAAAGTTTAGCACGTATTGCCCGAAGCAAAGTTTTTGCACTTGTTTGGATAATGAAATGTAAGATATACTTTCCATAGGTATAAGGAACTAGATGCAACATTAGCTAGATTGACTGCAATTTTATCAAATTCAGTAACACATATAAGTCCTAAATCATTTAATTATATCTGTTGCCGTAATCGTTGGTAAACCATTAACAGCCTCTATTTTCAAAATGGATTTTTATATTGAAAATAGACTGGAATAAAGCCTTCACATTTACCATTATACTCTTTGTTGGTACTTGATACACTCTATACCAGAATAGCTAACAAAAATTTTGTTTGCTATTTTGGTACAAAGTTTTTTAAATTAGGCACCCAAAAAGAGTATAATGGTAAATGTGAAGGCTTTATTCCAGTCCATTTTGAAAATAGAAATCCATTTTGAAAATAGAAGCTGTTTATTACTGTAAACATTCCGGTCAACGCCCTGAAATAATCCACAATACAATACATCTTTCCAAATTCAAATCTCTCTAAAAAATACATAAAAGTAAAATAGGTTCAAGTCAAAGGTAGAAAATGCATGCGAAATATTTTAATTTCATTGGTGCAAGAGAACGATGAAATTATTTATCCATTTTTACCAGCGCAAATTTGATTTTTACCAGGAAATTTCAAAGTAATCTTTAAAAATTCATTCCAATAGTTAAGAGCAGATTTTAATATTTTAGTCACCAGTAAAAGCTCAAGTTATACTAAAAATATTAAGTTCAACATCATTTGCAAGGTAAACAACTTTAGAATTACATAGTTTGAAAAACAAAAAAAACAAAAAATAACTAATGAACCTATTAGCAACAGTTCAAATTATGATCGCTGTGCATTTCTCGATCTCCTAATCAGGATATCTCTCGATCTGGAGTATGGACCTTACTAGTAAACCACTATACATAGGTATGTTTAATATGTACCAGGAACAAATAGTACCACACTAATGCCAAGCACGAATGTCATTGTTTACCGGTTAAGAGCTTAGTTGGTGCACAGACACGTCAGTGTTTCAAAATGGAGGCAGATCATCAAAACTTAAAACTTTACGACTTCTGTTTGAGACAAAAGTCGTAAATATCCCCCCTTCCCCCTCCCCCACACACGCCATTGGCAGTTACGCATGAACATTACCAGCTGGGTGACCAGTGAGCTTATCAGGATTCAACCTTGTGACTGAGTTCCCGCCTAAAAAAATAGCATATGAGCACATGGTTTTTTGCGAGTTCCTTCCACTACCTTCATATCTTTTCCGTAGAAAAACGAACGCGCTTGAATTTATTATGTAAACTCGACATTCCATAGCACAAAGCGAAATGAATTTGAACTCCATATTGTAACCATGGTTGCACATTATCGGTCTACCAGGCTTTGATTAAACCGAATGACATCTCGACAAACAAAAACACCTGCGTACTCCTTTTATATAGTTACAACATCGCAACCAGGGCTTTAATGCTAGTACTGTAAACTAATGTATAAATGTAGGTTTAAAAGATCACTAGACCGAAAAGTGAGGGTGTTCGTTTTTTCGAATTTCACAGATATATTATCCACAATAGATCGATAGACTTCATGCCTCCATAGCTCACAGGCGACGTAAAGGCAAAGGTCACTTGAATATTCCTATTAACCAGAAAGTTGCTATACCGTTGCGTGCTAAATAAGCATTTGATTTTTTGGGGACCCCCTAAAAATACGCCCTCACTTTTCGGTGTAGTGTTCCTTTAATAGATATTATTATGTAAAGGGTACGAAATACACATGTTCTTGTATCTAGCTTTAGTGTAGCCCAAGTAGTAGAGCTTTAGTGTAGCCCAAGTAGTAGAGCTTTAGTGTAGCCCAAGTAGTATAGCTTTAGTGTAGCCCAAGAAGTACAGCTTTAAGGTATTTCTGCTTACCAATGCATTTCATTCTTTGTTCAAATTATTTTCAATATAATTGATAATCTTGCTTGTGTCACAGCTGTTAGATGAATCAGTTATTAGTTTCCTTTTAACCTGAAGTCCTGACCACCTGCAATAACGTATCTTTTATAATCAAAAGTATGTCAATTTTCCGAGTAATCTCCTGAACTCTATTTTGAGACATCACATATTCTATGTTAATTGATAAAAATCACCAAACCTAGCCCCGGAAGTCGCCCAGTCAGACCAGCCTTGAAAAAGTTTGAGACAAAAGTCGTAAATATCCTCCCCCTTCCCCTTCCTTCCTTCCCTAACCACCATTGGCAGTTACGCATGAACATTACCAGCTAAGTGACCAGTGAGCTTCATAGGATTCAACCTTGTGACTGAGTTCCCGCCAAAATATAGCATATGAGCACATGTTTTTTGCAAGCTCCTCTGAAAATGTTAGAGGAGATCAGGCACTAAAGTAGACACACATATATTCTGGACAATTCTCCACTTAACCAAAGGATTTACGTCCTTCAACCACAGGACTGATTGATAAAGTAATCTTCACCCACATGGTTTAACGGAAAATGGAATATACTTATATCAATTTGCTCATGGATTGCATATACCCAGGAATATATAATTTGCAATATACCTACGTTTGACCTAGTCAAGACTGGAACATTTGCAGCAGTTAAGATTCTTTTGAAAAGTTGACTAAAGTTATTGAAAGTGTAATTTGACAGATAATTATTGCCTATGATAACACGCCAATAAGGTTTCAGCTTAGCCAAACATACTTTCCCGTGATCTCCTTTTACCACACCCTCAAAGTCTCCAGCTGAAAAGGTTCATGTAAAAACTTGCAAAGACTGAACAGTTTGTATTTCGTCAATTGCTGGAGAAAATCTTATTGGTGTACCGTCTTATTGCCTGTTTTTCAAAAGACGGATTTCTTTTTGTGCACGAACTGATCCTGGGTATTATACAGTTATACAAGTCGGTTCGTATACCGCTGATCGTAGGACTCAATAGGTCCTCCGATCGGGAGACTTAAGCATGCGCACTGAGCTTACATTGATATATGGACGTCGCCATTTTTATTGTGAAGTTTCAATCATAGACGTTTATCAGTCGTTTTATTGAAGGTTTGTGACAAAGTTTGCTTTGTTTATGTATAATTTCGCGAAAGCAAAACAACTTCGTTACTTTGACGCAGTTATTGCTAAATAATTTTCACAAATCCCCAAGTTATTTCTCATAATTTCAGAATAACTTGTTAAAGCGTGACTGCCTAACGGTAACACATAATAAGAAATCATCACTTTTTTTTTCAAATTTCTCGAAAACCGCACGGGAAATTTTGAAAAACACACGGTGAAAAGATAATTTATATGCTATTAATTCAATCGTGAAGAAAACATTGAATCATTCACAGTGGTTGAGTTCCCCGCGCTCGAAATGTGTCTGCTTCTCATGTTATTCCAATACAAACTTTGAATTTGGATAGATGCATTGTGGGATACTTCTGTCATGTTTGGTCGATCCATGGACTGAACTGTGTACTCATTTTTGATGTTTCAATCTTTGGACGGTAAGTTTCTATCTATGTTTATTGTTATTTTGTGCTAAGGACCTCAAGCTTCAATCGTTATACCCCTTTTCGGAATAATTGGAATTTATTGGATATAAATCAAAAAGCCCTTAATTTCCTTAAAGATATGTGAGTATGTACCAATTATTTCCCCTTAAGTCATAGGACCCCTTTAGCATAAGAGTAATATATGGTCTAATAAGTAAACCCTTTACCCTTTTAGTTAAGTAACCCTTTAATCAATAAAGTTACCTTTTTACTTAATCTACCATTTAAGTTAAGTTACCCTTTAAGTTAAGTTAACCTTTAAGTTAAGTTACCAATTGAGCTAGGTTTCTCTTTGAGTATTAAGTTTCCATTTTAAGTTAAAGTCAAGGTTGGTCATCTTTCGTTCAAGAATTTTGTTTTGTTTGGATTAATTTTAATACATCTTTTTCATGGGTAGTTGAGACCCCATTTTTTGTTGTGCTTATTATTTTATTAGTTTATCATAGTTACTTTGTCAGCTTGTGCTAGTCAATCCTGCCTGTTGTCCCCTTACATCAGGTAGGATTCCCCACCAATCTGACATTGTTTCAATCGATCCCCATGCTGTTATGCGTTATTATACTTTCACAATTAAAATGCCAATGTTTACCAACTGTAGAAGAGCATTCAAACCTAGCCTATTTAAATATTGATTTACCCTGTGCTGACGTTAGGATCATCAGTTTCTGCGAATCACATACAAATGTTCTTCTTACGGCAGGTGACATAATAAAATCAGAACTGACGGCAAAACTATCGGAAGCAGTAACATATAAGAAGCCTGAAACATTGAACTATATGTTGCTGTAATAGTTGGTACAGATGACATTGATTGGGACTGGGGGTGTGGGTGGGTTAATAGCTCGCTGGGATTTGGATTGGGGTGGTTGGATGGGTTAGATCGCTGGGATTTGGATTGCGGGTGGGTGGGTAAGCTCGCTGGGATTTGGATTGGGGGGTGGGTTAGCTCGCTGGAATTAGGATTGGGGGTGGGTGGGTTAACTCGCTGGAATTTGGATTGGGGGGGGTGGGTTAGCTCGCTGGAATTGGGATTGGGGGTGGGTGGGTTAACTCGTTGGGATTTGGATTGGGGTTAGGTGGGTTAGCTTGCTGAATTTGATTGGGGTGGGTGGGGCTGGGATTTGGATTGGGGGTGGGTGGCTTAGCTCGCTGGAATTGGGATTGGGGGTGGGTGGGTTAACTCGCTGGGATTTGGATTGGGGTGGGTGGGTTAGCCTGCTGGAATTTGGATTGGGGTGGGTGGGTTAACCTGCTGGGATTTGGATTGGGGGGTGGGTGGGTTAGCTCGCTGGAATTGGGATGGGGTGGGTGGGTTAACTCGCTGGGATTTGGATGGGGTGAGTGGGTTAGCTCGCTGGAATTGGGATTGGGGTGGTGGGTTAACCGCTGGGATTGGGAATGGTTGGTGGGTTAGCTCGCTGAGATTGGGATTAGGGGTGGGTGGGTTAGCTCTGCTGGGATTGGGATTGAGGTGGGTGGGCTAGCTCGCTGGGATTTGGATTGGGAGTGGGTGGATTAGCTTGCTGGAATTGGGATGGGGTGGGTGGGTTAACTCGCTGGGATTTGATTGGAGGTGGGTGGGTTAGCTTGCTGGGATTGGGGTTGGGGGTGGTGGGTTAGCTCGCTGGAATTTGGATTGGGGTGGGTGGGTTAGCTCGCTGGGATTTGGATTGGGGGTGGGTGGGTTAGCTCTGCTGGGATTAAAATTGGCGTGCGTGGGTGGGTAAGTTCGCTGGGATTAAAATTGGGGTGGATGGGTGGGTTAGTTCGCTTAAATTAGGGGTGGGTGGGTGGGTTAGCTCGCTGGGATTAGGGGTGGGTGGGTGGTTTAACCGCTGGGATTGGGGGGGGGTGGGTGGGTTATCTCGCTGGGATTGGTGGCTGGGTTATCTCGCTGGGATTGGAATTGGGGTGGATGGGTGGGTTAGCTCGCTGGGATTAAAATTAGAATTGGGTGGGTGGGTTATCTCGCTGGAATTGTTAGTGGGTGGGTGGGTTATCATGCCGGGATTGTAGCTGGGTGGGTGGGTTATCTAGCTGAGATTGGGGTGGGTGGGTTAGCTCGCTGGGATTTGGATTGGGGGTAGGTGGGTTAGCTCGCTGGAATTGGGATTGTAAATGAGTGGGTGGGTGGGTTAGCTCGCTGGGATTAATGGTAAGTGGGTGGGTTGGTGGGTAAACTCGCTGAGATTGGGGTGGGTAGGTAGGTTATCTTGCTGGGATTGGGATTGGGGGGTGGGTGGGTTAGCCTCGCTGGGATTGGTATTAAGGGTAGGTGGGTGGGTGGGTTAGCTTGCTGGGATTGGGGGTGGGTGGGTGGTTGGGTTAATTCGCTGAAATTAGGGGTGGGTGGGTGGGTTAGCTCGCTGGGATTGAGAGTGGGTGGATGGTATGTCTCCGACCCCCCCCCCCTCTCTTAACATATTTTCTGAAATTGCCTATTGCAATTACTGTAAGCCACTATAACTATACAAATGTATGTTTAATAGCTATGATGAACAAATGGTTAGACATGTAATGACAAGCACAATGTCAATGTTAACCAATTGATGAAGGATATTTTAACTCCCTAGCCTATTTAAATATTGATTTATTAGACACCAAATGATTTAAGGAAAACATTGAATCTAATTTGGGTCTCGCGGTATTATCGTTTCGGCTGGGAACGATTTTTTCGTCATCGATGCTGACGTTAGGATGGGCAGTTTCTGCGGCACATGAAAAATTCGTTATAACGGCAGGTGAAATAATAAAATCAGAACTGGCTGCAAATGTATAAAATGCAGTAACGCATAAAAGGTATGGTGCATTAAATTATATATGTTGCCGCAATCGTTGATACAGACGACATTGCAATTGTTGTAAACCAATATACAAATGTATTTATAATAGCTATAATAAACAATGATAATAAATTCTACTAATGCCAAGTAGAATGTCATTGTATACCGGTTAAGAGTCTAGTTTGGTGCATAGACACGTCGGCCCTTTGTAATGGAGGCACAGACATAAAGAAAACTGAAAAACCTACCTTGATACTCTAATAAGACAAGTACGCTTGAATTTAGTATGTAAACTCGATATTCCATAGCACGAAGCGATATGAATTTGAACTCTATATTGTAACCATCGTTGCACATGATCAGTCTACCAGGCTTTAATTAAACCGAATGACAACTCACTGATTAACCACATCGATACTTTTTTTAATGCTGCTGTAATTTTGATATAAATACAGACACTGTTGCTGTAAACCACTGTACACATGTATGTTTAATAGCCACCATGAACACATGATAAGATACGTGCTAATTACAAGCACAATGTTTACAGATTGATGACAGACATTGGAACAGCCTAGCCTATTCAAATATTGATTTATTAGATAAGAAAATAATAATAACCAAAGGATAACATTCTGAAAGGAATTAGTGTCATTTCTGGGGGGAAAGAACTTTTTACCATGAGTGGGACGTCAGGATGATCAGTATCTCCGACACGGACAGGTGAAATGATACAACAACAACGAGCTGACTGCAAATCTATAAAATAAAGTAACGCATAAAGGCCTGAAGTTTGACATTTCAATATTAAAACGAAATCTGTTTGTTTGCCAGTGGTACATTGAGCATCGCCAAAGATCATTCTTTTCTACAGCTGGCGAATGTACTCTGTAATCCGCGAGCCTCCCGGCAAGCTGAATCATGCAGGTAATCAATAATGATGATTTTTTACAAGTTATTGGAAAATAATAAAGCATACTTTTTTTATCCTTAAACATTTTATTTTCGAATAGAATTGTGAGTAAGGGGTGCATATACAAATGATACACTTACTTATTCCCAAATTTAAGTCGTTTTGAGTGTAATTGTTGGGGTGTGCAAACACTTTCCTACCCCATCTTGAGTCTTTTTTAGGCGATATTACCAGTACTTTTTTAAGATTTTCGACGAAAGAAGAAGGAAGATTCCGGCAAATAATGCAAACTGGTAAAGATGAATAATAGAATACAGATAACTATACCTGCTAACGCGAAGAATGTATATAATATCAGGGTAATGAAAAGAAGCAAAAAAACGGTATACGTTATCTAGTTTACACATTGTGACTTAAAACATGGTTATGCAATAATTTGAGAGAGCGAGCGAGACTACTAAAAATAGCAAACCTGCCCTTGCGTGCTTTGAATCCTTTTCATACCAAAATCAACATCTAAGTAGAAAATTGATTTTACACAACTTTTGGTTTAAGAAGAAGTTTGAGCTTTGTATTCAATATACGATCCATGAACGCCGCGATTTGAGCTTGTGATAACGTTATGGGATTTTACTGAGATCATGGGAGTATTTTTAAAAGGAAAAACAGTTATCAAATTATTCATTAGATTTAACCGAAGCCTTTTCAAATCCCCACCGTGGACTTGACAAAAGACTGTCGTTGAACTTTTGTATTAGACTCTGAACAGCCGTGACTACAAATTATTTAATTTTAAAGTTTCTGTCCTAAACATCCTGCCATTCCTTGTCAGTTTACATACTCTCATTATCTGAGAACCCATTTATCATCTTTACAATTTTCTATTAATAATATTTCTGATCCTTCATGGAACTTGTGGTTTCTATATAGGTCAAGGGGCAATTCTTTGTTAACATAATGGTTTAGTTTGTTAGTGCGTGATAACTTCATGATATCAATCACCTTCACTTCAGTTACACTATCTGTTTGACGATATTCATAGGTTAATAATGAGTGTGTTTTAGTTCTATGTACATGTTCATGATGTAAAAACGTTGAATTTCATTAATATGCGTAGTGGGTGGGGCTTAACATGGTTTTGTTGAAAAGAGCTTTTAAACACAGTATCTCAAGAGCGGAAAACTCATGTTTGTGCACAGATAGCCCATGGTCTGTAGATGTGCCCTAGTTTTTTGTGTGTGGTGATATCATGTGTATTGATAAGTGGGCGGGGCTCAAGTGAAAATATTGAAAAAGAGATAAATGAGCGATTGTATATCCGTTTTGCGTCATATTGGGCATGATGAATTTGTTGATTATTGTGTACATGCTTATGTTATCAGCAGATGTCATTAAAATGCATGGTGGGCATGGCTTAATGTGAAAGTGCTAAATGATGTAAACACCATACTGTATCTCATAACCGATATTATATTTATGCTATATCAGGTACACAGTGGGCCATGGTCTGTGCATACAGTATGTTTCAATGTTGTGGTAGTGATGTCGTGAATATTAATGAGTAGGTGGCTAAGGTGGGGCTTACTGACAAATTCTTGATATAAAATAAATGAGCAACCTTTTTTGCATCATACGTGCTATGGCAATGTTGTTAATTATTGTGCAAATGCTAATGTTGTCAACAATTTTTAATGATCTGCATGGTGGGTGTGGCTTATGAATAAATATCATGGAACAAATATTTCATGATGCAATAATGTGACAGTTACTGTAAAACAATTTTTTCAAATCAATCAGGTTGTGAAAAAAAAAAAGTATCGGAAACACAAAACCTTTTGGTTCTGGTTAATATATAAAATGAATATAAAGGGAACATCAACACTACAAAAGAAAAGTTTCAGTTTGAATTGTTATTTTCATGCAGTACATGAAAAACAATAGGAATATTCCTTTTGTTACAGAATCACGTAACCTTCCTGAATAAGCCACCCACAGACAGTCCATGTAGAACCATTTCACCAAAAGATATCCTCAGGGCTTTATGGCATAAGACACCCACTTTTATCTCTCCTGATTTTTTTGAAATAAAATGGCATAAGACACCCACTTTTATCTCTCCTGATTTTTTTGAAATAAAATGAATTACTGTACTTAAATCAGGTTAGTGCTATGTCACAGCTCTCCAACAATCTTTATGATAGCCCAATTTTTAACAAGACACACACACACACACACATATATATATATATATATATATATATATATATATATATATATATATATATATATATATATATATATATATATATATATATATATATATATATATATATATATATATATATATATATATATATATGTATATATGTATATATATATATATATATATATATATATATATATATATATATATATATATATATATATATATATATATATATATATATATATATATATATATATATATATATATATATATATATATATATATATATATATATATATATATATATATATATATATATATATATATATATATATATATATATATGAGTTATCATTATTTGGCCTTTCTGAATGGCATTATGATTTATGTTCATGCCCATTACTGATTGAATGATTGCAGAACCAATTGTGACCTTATATTTATATTATAGAAACTATTTTGTAGATAAAGGAGGCTCATGCTGTACATACACAATAGCCGACAATTGTAACATGCAAGATTGACGCGAACAGACGAACGTATCCAATGTATTGTCCTTGACTTACGGTGTTTACAAGCTCGTTTCAGCTAAATCATTTTAAGCTTTGCTCACTATGCAGGTTAATGAAAATCAACGTTGTTCATACCAGCAAACAACATATTTATACCACATATCAAACAAAGCGGAGGTAATTGTTAAAATATGAGCATTTGAAGATTTCAAAATTAGGCCCCGCCTACCCATTAATATGCATGACATCATTACTAACATCAATAGGCACTTCTACAGACCATGGACTATCTGTGTACCACATATGACATAAAAACAGAATCTCGATCTTCAGATACTGTGCTTACAAGCTCTTTTCAGCTAAATCATATTAAGCCCGCCAACTATGCATATAAATGATATTAAACGATTCTATACAAGGAACACATACACACTGGCTAACAACAGAATTATACTCAATATGAAACAAATCAAACATGTGATTGTCAAAATAAGAGTATTTCAAGATTTTGTATATTTAGCCCCGCCCACTCATTAATATGCATGATATCACTATCAAAAACAACAGGGCACATCTACAGACCATGGCTATCTGTGTACCAAATATGAAATGAATCCAGTTTACCGTTCTTGAGATACCGTGCTTACAAGCACTTTTTAACAATATCATGTTAAGCCCCGCCCACTATGCATATTAATGAACTTAAACATTTTTGTACCATGAACATGAACACACTAGCTAACAGCATAATTACACTCAATATAAAACAAAGCAGACATACGGTTGTAACAATATGAGCATTTCAAGATACTTACATTAAGCCCCGCCTATTCATTTATATACATGAAATCGCCACCAACAAGAATAGGGCACATCTACGGACCATGGGCTATCTGTGTACTACATATGACATGAATCCAGTGTATCCTTCTTGAGATATTGCGCTTACGAGCTTGCTGTCACAGACGCACATACATACATACATACATGCATACATACATACATACATACATACATGCATACATACATACATACATGCATGCATACACACATACATACATACATACATACATACATACATATATACATACATGCAAACATACACAAATATACACACATACATATACACACATACATACATACATACACACGCCAGCATGACTGCCTAGGTTCCTTATGCTATTAGTACCGAAACCAAAAATCTCCCGATTGGGAGATCTCCCAGCATGGACCGAACTGATTATGGATAAGTCTGTCATTTTTTATCAGGAAGGAAATTAACAGTTTCAGATACCTGCTAAAAAAAAAAACAGGTTGGGACATACTCGCAAACATAGTAGTATGTGTTTGTTCTGGCACAGTCAGTCCGGAAGCATGTCTTAATAGGAACATTTATAACACACGAGAATATTGAAGTCATACAGCCATATTGTTCAGATGTTGCGATAAAATGTCATAGTTTCTAATTTATGTACTTAATAAGTATTACAAATCATTGTGTTGAAAAACATTTGAATTTTCAAAATGGCTGCTTCGCGCCTAAAATCCTAGCTCTATTGTCTATTATTTCTAGTATTTTGAAAACGGCGTGGTGAACATATTAAATGGGAGTGGAAAAGTTATAGCCATGACAGGAATGAAGGTATTTTCATGAGTTTTAAGTTTCCCAAGCAAAGATATTTTTCCCAGACGTATTTCAAATTTGAAATTTGTAACAATGCATGAAACTTTAACGTTAGGTTAGCAAAGGATCATGGGAAATATTACAAAATGTACCGATTTACAGGAACATTTATGTTCCTATTAATAGGCATGCTGCCGGACTGACAGTGATGTCGGAGTAATAGATCTTTGGAAATTGAAATGTGAGAAATCTTTTAATATAGAGGTAAACTAAAGAGTAAATGAGAGACATTGTAGGTTATATTTTTATACTATAGGCTATATGGTACTCAAAAATTGAATACATTTATGAGTAAATCGGAATTGTTCCCGGTTTGTGTAAACACAAATAAAATGTATACCTTATACAATATAAGTGTGTAGTTAATGAAGTATATCGATCTGTTGTAGATACATATCTGTACAATTCGCAGAAACGAGTGCCTCAACTTAATTGTCTAGTAATCCTTCTTAGTGATCCTTAAAAGTAATGATTTTGAATGCAAAATTGCGGCCGCCATCCGCATATTTCGTTCTCCGATACGCGTCCCCAATCCAAAAGGCCACAGTACCATGCAAAAAAATACATTTGATGGGCCTGTGGATAGAAATGGGGTCCGACGCCAATGCCAAGACCATCCATATCAAGTTCAGCCCTTTAGTACCGACTTCATTTCTAAACGTGTAAACGTTGAAAGCACAGAAACGGTATCGTGAGACAGCTTTTTACCACAATATGTTGGCAATCACCCCAAATTCATACAATAAAAGAATTTCACTCGGGGAAAACCTCCCGAGGAAGTTTTGGAGCATTGCGTATATCAGTTCGATTCGTGCCGCCAATCGGGAGACTCAATATGTCCCCCGATCGGGAGACTCAAGAATGCGCACTGAGCTTACAGTGATATATGGAAGCCGCCATTTTTATTGTGAAGTTTCAGTCATAGACGTTTATCAGTCGTTTCATTGAAGGTTTGTAACAAAATTTGCTTTGCTCTTGTTCAATTCCACGAAAGTAAAACAACTTCGTTACTATCACGCAGTTATTGCTAGATAATTTTCATTATTCTCAGTTATTTCTCATTTCAGAAAACCTTGTTAAAGCGCGACTGCCTAACGGTAACACATAAAGAGAATTCATCACTTTTCTTGGCACATTTCTCGAAAACCGCACGGTGAATTTTAAAGCGCACGGTGAAAAGGTATATAGAGGTTGGTTGTTTCAAGATTAGATCAACGTCAAGCATATCCATCCGCAATGAAACGTGACAAAAAAAAAAAGTTAAGGGGGTTGGGGGGTATTTATGTTAGTTCAATGTTTCCTAAACTTTGATATGACGTACCATAAAGAATATTCTTAATCGTTAATAAACTTATTAATGTTATTTGGATGTTATTTCTACGTTAATATGACGTCAGAAACAGGGAGTATGGAGCTGTTTCCAAGGCATAAAGACTACCTTTGTCTTAGGTAAGAGGTATATAGCAAACAGAAGTCATTGCACTGAATTGCACTCTTGTTTATAATTCGTCATTTATTGAACACGTGATTTCATATTCTTTACACAATTCAAGGAAGCACACACATATCCATTGCCGGATATACGGATTAATTGTATTTGTCCATACAACTATATCCTGATCGCTTTATATGATGAATCACAATTAATGCTTTTTCAAAACAGATTTCAAAATGTTTTAGAATTCACGCGGTAGACAATCTTGTTGAGGAAGACAAACTCGGTGATATTTAAGCAATCGGTGAAGATTTTTGATAGTTGCGTAAAGTTTACACAGCGGTGGGTAGCAGAGACCTTATCAAGATATGGGTAATGCCTTAATACCTTAATTGGGGGAATATCTTAGCATGGAGATACTATTTGGGACTATATTCGGGGAGTCTATGATCTTAGTATTATATACACATGTAATGTTGATATGATATGGCCCTTTCGTTATCTATAGGCTGACACAATTTCGATTTGAGGATGTTTTTCCCACCCGGGCGTTGCCGCCATTTCCTTGGGTAGGCCAATAGATTAGGATCTCAGTAATAATCAGTTATTGTCTCTATAACGGAGGTAAATATATCTCAATTCGTGTGTTTTGATTGGTCGAAACACAATGGTATACAATGTGCACTTACATTGATAAGCCAATCAGTATAGTTTTGAAATAAAATGTACGCCGCCACATTTTAATCACGATATATGGACCTTTAAATATCTCACTTAAAACCCTTTTCACAATCTAAACCTGCCCTTATCAATTTCAAAATTACCCCAATCTAAACAGTTCGAACCGCCATTTTTATTGTGAAGTTTCAGCCATAGACGCTCGTCAGTCGATTCATTGAAGGTTTTGTAACAAAGTTTGTTTTATACATGTTCAATTTCGCGAAAGTAAAACAACTTCGTTTCTATCCCGCAGTTATTGCTAAATAATTCTCACAAATCCTCAAGTTATTTCTCATAATTTCAGAAAACCTTGTTAAAGCGCGACTTCCTAACCAGCTAACGGTAACACATAATAAGATTTCATCACTTTCTTCAAATCCCTCGAAAACCGCACGGTGAATTTTAAAAGCGCACGCTGAAAAGATAATTTATATGCGATTATTTAAATCGTGAAGAAAAATTTGAACCCTTCGCAGTGGTTGAGTTTTCCGCGCTCGAAATGTGTCTGATTTTTATGTTATTTACTTTGAATTAGGATAAATGCATTGTTGGATACTTCTGTAAGGATTCTCGATCGGGAGACCAAAACTGTTCTCCCGATCGTGGGTACGAACCTACTGCTAAAGTAACGGTGAAATTAACCGGCAGTGTCCTTCCTTCCGCTGTTAGACCTACAACGCTGTGCTATTGGACCCATTGACTCAACACTTAACTGATCCCTCATCAAAGAATTTGACTTATTT